>CAXHKU010000334.1:0-49724 GCA_964017125.1 Flabesymbios commensalis
CTCAACCGTTTTCGATGTAGTTTTGCAGGCACCATCGACTGGTACTACGGCAACTTCCGTGTAAATTTGGCGAAGTTTGATTAATTATTGCAGAAGTTATTAATGAGCTTGGTGTGAAATTTGATTGACTATTTTTAAAAGTTATTCATTTAGACGTCCATTCAGACGTCAATTCTCAACCGTTTTCCATGTAGTTTTGCAGGCAACATTGGCTGTTATTACGGCAACTTCCCTGTAAATTTGGCGAAGTTTGATTAATTACTGCAAAAGTTATTAAAGAGATTGTTGTGAAATTTGATTGAGTATTATTAAAAGTTATTCATTTAGACGTCAATTCAGACGTCAATTCTCAACCGTTCTCCATGTAATTTTGTAGGCGCCATCACCTTTTATTACGGCAACTTCCCTGTAAATTTGGCGAAGTTTGATTAATTACTGCATAAGTTATTAATGAGATTGGTGTAAAATTTGATTGAGTATTATTAAAAGTTATTCATTTAGACGTCAATTCAGACGTCAATTCTCAACTGTTTTCCATGTAGTTTTGCAGGCACCATCGGCTGGTATTACGGCAACTTCCCTGTAAATTTGGCGAAGTTTGATTAATTACTGCAAAAATTATTAATGAGCTTGGTGTGAAATTTGATTGACTATTATTAAAAGTTATTCATTTAGACGTCAATTCAGACGTCAATTCTCAACCGTTTTCCATGTAGTTTTGCAGGCAACATTGGCTGTTATTACGGCAACTTCCCTGTAAATTTGGCGAAGTTTGATTAATTACTGCAAAAATTATTAATGAGCTTGGTGTGAAATTTGATTGACTATTATTAAAAGTTATTCATTTAGACGTCAATTCAGACGTCAATTCTCAACCGTTTTCCATGTAGTTTTGCAGGCAACATTGGCTGTTATTACGGCAACTTCCCTGTAAATTTGGCGAAGTTTGATTAACTACTGCAAAAGTTATTAATGAGATTGGTGTGAAATTTGATTGAGTATTATTAAAAGTTATTCATTTAGACGTCAATTCAGACGTCAATTCTCAACCGTTTTCGATGTAGTTTTGCAGGCACCATCGACTGGTACTACGGCAACTTCCGTGTAAATTTGGCGAAGTTTGATTAATTATTGCAGAAGTTATTAATGAGCTTGGTGTGAAATTTGATTGACTATTTTTAAAAGTTATTCACTTAGACGTCAATTCAGACGTCAATTCTCAACCGTTTTCCATGTAGTTTTGCAGGCAACATTGGCTGTTATTACGGCAACTTCCCTGTAAATTTGGCGAAGTTTGATTAATTACTGCAAAAGTTATTAATGAGATTGGTGTGAAATTTGATTGAGTATTATTAAAAGTTATTCATTTAGACGTCAATTCAGACGTCAATTCTCAACCGTTTTTCATGTAATTTTGTAGGCGCCATCGGTTGGTACTATGGCAACTTCCGTGTAAATTTGGCGAAGTTTGATTAATTATTGCAGAAGTTATTAATGAGCTTGGTGTGAAATTTGATTGACTATTATTAAAAGTTATTCATTTAGACATCAATTCAGACGTCAATTCTCAACCGTTTTCCATGTAGTTTTGCAGGCAACATTGGCTGTTATTACGGCAACTTCCCTGTAAATTTGGCGAAGTTTGATTAATTACTGCAAAAGTTATTAATGAGATTGGTGTGAAATTTGATTGAGTATTATTAAAAGTTATTCATTTAGACGTCAATTCAGACGTCAATTCTCAACCGTTCTCCATGTAATTTTGTAGGCGCCATCACCTTTTATTACGGCAACTTCCCTGTAAATTTGGCGAAGTTTGATTAATTACTGCATAAGTTATTAATGAGATTGGTGTAAAATTTGATTGAGTATTATTAAAAGTTATTCATTTAGACGTCAATTCAGACGTCAATTCTCAACTGTTTTCCATGTAGTTTTGCAGGCACCATCGGCTGGTATTACGGCAACTTCCCTGTAAATTTGGCGAAGTTTGATTAATTACTGCAAAAATTATTAATGAGCTTGGTGTGAAATTTGATTGACTATTATTAAAAGTTATTCATTTAGACGTCAATTCAGACGTCAATTCTCAACCGTTTTCCATGTAGTTTTGCAGGCAACATTGGCTGTTATTACGGCAACTTCCCTGTAAATTTGGCGAAGTTTGATTAACTACTGCAAAAGTTATTAATGAGATTGGTGTGAAATTTGATTGAGTATTATTAAAAGTTATTCATTTAGACGTCAATTCAGACGTCAATTCTCAACCGTTTTCGATGTAGTTTTGCAGGCACCATCGACTGGTACTACGGCAACTTCCGTGTAAATTTGGCGAAGTTTGATTAATTATTGCAGAAGTTATTAATGAGCTTGGTGTGAAATTTGATTGACTATTTTTAAAAGTTATTCATTTAGACGTCAATTCAGACGTCAATTCTCAACCGTTTTCCATGTAGTTTTGCAGGCAACATTGGCTGTTATTACGGCAACTTCCCTGTAAATTTGGCAAAGTTTGATTAATTACTGCAAAAGTTATTAATGAGATTGGTGTGAAATTTGATTGAGTATTATTAAAAGTTATTCATTTAGACGTCAATTCAGACGTCAATTCTCAACCGTTTTTCATGTAATTTTGTAGGCGCCATCGGTTGGTACTATTGCAACTTCCGTGTAAATTTGGCGAAGTTTGATTAATTATTGCAGAAGTTATTAATGAGCTTGGTGTGAAATTTGATTGACTATTATTAAAAGTTATTCACTTAGACATCAATTCAGACGTCAGTTCTCAACCGTTTTCCATGTAGTTTTGCAGGCAACATTGGCTGTTATTACGGCAACTTCCCTGTAAATTTGGCGAAGTTTGATTAATTACTGCAAAAGTTATTAATGAGATTGGTGTGAAATTTGATTGAGTATTATTAAAAGTTATTCATTTAGACGTCAATTCAGACGTCAATTCTCAACCGTTCTCCATGTAATTTTGTAGGCGCCATCACCTTTTATTACGGCAACTTCCCTGTAAATTTGGCGAAGTTTGATTAATTACTGCATAAGTTATTAATGAGATTGGTGTAAAATTTGATTGAGTATTATTAAAAGTTATACATTTAGACGTCAATTCAGACGTCAATTCTCAACTGTTTTCCATGTAGTTTAGCAGGCACCATCGGCTGGTATTACGGCAACTTCCCTGTAAATTTGGCGAAGTTTGATTAATTACTGCAAAAATTATTAATGAGCTGGGTGTGAAATTTGATTGACTATTATTAAAAGTTATTCATTTAGACGTCAATTCAGACGTCAATTCTCAACCGTTTTCCATGTAGTTTTGCAGGCAACATTGGCTGTTATTACGGCAACTTCCCTGTAAATTTGGCGAAGTTTGATTAACTACTGCAAAAGTTATTAATGAGATTGGTGTGAAATTTGATTGAGTATTATTAAAAGTTATTCATTTAGACGTCAATTCAGACGTCAATTCTCAACCGTTTTCGATGTAGTTTTGCAGGCACCATCGAATGGTACTACGGCAACTTCCGTGTAAATTTGGCGAAGTTTGATTAATTATTGCAGAAGTTATTAATGAGCTTGGTGTGAAATTTGATTGACTATTTTTAAAAGTTATTCATTTAGACGTCAATTCAGACGTCAATTCTCAACCGTTTTCCATGTTGTTTTGCAGGCAACATTGGCTGTTATTACGGCAACTTCCCTGTAAATTTGGCGAAGTTTGATTAATTACTGCAAAAGTTATTAATGAGATTGGTGTGAAATTTGATTGAGTATTATTAAAAGTTATTCATTTAGACGTCAATTCAGACGTCAATTCTCAACCGTTTTTCATGTAATTTTGTAGGCGCCATCGGTTGGTACTATGGCAACTTCCGTGTAAATTTGGCGAAGTTTGATTAATTATTGCAGAAGTTATTAATGATCTTGGTGTGAAATTTGATTGACTATTATTAAAAGTTATTCATTTAGACGTCAATTCAGACGTCAATTCTCAACCGTTTTCCATGTAGTTTTGCAGGCAACATTGGCTGTTATTACGGCAACTTCCCTGTAAATTTGGCGAAGTTTGATTAATTACTGCATAAGTTATTAATGAGATTGGTGTGAAATTTGATTGAGTATTATTAAAAGTTATTCATTTAGACGTCAATTCAGACGTCAATTCTCAACCGTTTTCGATGTAGTTTTGCAGGCACCATCGACTGGTACTACGGCAACTTCCGTGTAAATTTGGCGAAGTTTGATTAATTATTGCAGAAGTTATTAATGAGCTTGGTGTGAAATTTGATTGACTATTTTTAAAAGTTATTCATTTAGACGTCAATTCAGACGTCAATTCTCAACCGTTTTCCATGTAGTTTTGCAGGCAACATTGGCTGTTATTACGGCAACTTCCCTGTAAATTTGGCGAAGTTTGATTAATTACTGCAAAAGTTAATAATGAGATTGGTGTGAAATTTGATTGAGTATTATTAAAAGTTATTCATTTAGACGTCAATTCAGACGTCAATTCTCAACCGTTTTTCATGTAATTTTGTAGGCGCCATCGGTTGGTACTATGGCAACTTCCGTGGAAATTTGTCGAAGTTTGATTAATTACTGCATAAGTTATTAATGAGATTGGTGTAAAATTTGATTGCGTATTATTAAACGTTATTTATTTAGACGTCATTTCAGACGTCAATTCTCAACTGTTCTCCATGTAGTTTTGCAGGCACCATCGGCTGGTATTACGGCAACTTCCCTGTAAATTTGGCGAAGTTTGATTAATTACTGCAAAAGGTATTAATGAGATTGGTGTGAAATTTGATTGAGTATTATCAAAAGTTATTCATTTAGACGTCAATTCAGACGTCAATTCTCAACCATTTTCCATGTAGTTTTGCAGGCAACATCGGCTGTTATTACGGCAACTTCCCTGTAAATTTGGCGAAGTTTGATTAATGTAAACTTTGCGAAGTTTGATTTATTACTGCAAAAATTATTAAAGAGATTGTTGTGAAATTTGATTGAGTATTATTAAAAGTTATTCATTTAAACGTCAATTCAGACGTCACTTCTCAACTGTTTTCCATGTAATTTTGCAGACACCATCGGCTGGTATTACGGCAACTTCCCTGTAAATTTGACGAAGTTTGATTAATTACTGCAAAAGTTATTAATGAGATTGGTGTGAAATTTGATTGAGTATTATTAAAAGTTATTCATTTAGACGTCAATTCAGACGTCAATTCTCAACCGTTCTCCATGTAATTTTGTAGGCGCCATCACCTTTTATTACGGCAACTTCCCTGTAAATTTGGCGAAGTTTGATTAATTACTGCATAAGTTATAAATAAGATTGGTGTAAAATTTGATTTAGTATTATTAAAAGTTATTCATTTAGACGTCAATTCAGACGTCACTTCTCAACTGTTTTCCATGTAATTTTTTAGACACCATCGGCTGGTATTACGGCAACTTCCCTGTAAATTTGACGAAGTTTGATTAATTACTGCAAAAGTTATTAATGAGATTGGTGTGAAATTTGATTGAGTATTATTAAAAGTTATTCATTTAGACGTCAATTCAGACGTCAATTCTCAACCGTTCTCCATGTAATTTTGTAGGCGCCATCACCTTTTATTACGGCAACTTCCCTGTAAATTTGGGGAAGTTTGATTAATTACTGCATAAGTTATTAATGAGATTGGTGTGAAATTTGATTGAGTATTATTAAAAGTTATTCATTTAGACGTCAATTCAGACGTCAATTCTCAACCGTTTTTCATGTAATTTTGTAGGCGCCATCGGTTGGTACTATGGCAACTTCCGTGTAAATTTGGCGATGTTTGATTAATTATTGCAGAAGTTATTAATGATCTTGGTGTGAAATTTGATTGACTATTATTAAAAGTTATTCATTTAGACGTCAATTCAGACGTCAATTCTCAACCGTTTTCCATGTAGTTTTGCAGGCAACATTGGCTGTTATTACGGCAACTTCCCTGTAAATTTGGCGAAGTTTGATTAATTACTGCATAAGTTATTAATGAGATTGGTGTGAAATTTGATTGAGTATTATTAAAAGTTATTCATTTAGACGTCAATTCAGACGTCAATTCTCAACCGTTTTCGATGTAGTTTTGCAGGCACCATCGACTGGTACTACGGCAACTTCCGTGTAAATTTGGCGAAGTTTGATTAATTATTGCAGAAGTTATTAATGAGCTTGGTGTGAAATTTGATTGACTATTTTTAAAAGTTATTCATTTAGACGTCAATTCAGACGTCAATTCTCAACCGTTTTCCATGTAGTTTTGCAGGCAACATTGGCTGTTATTACGGCAACTTCCCTGTAAATTTGGCGAAGTTTGAATATTTACTGCAAAAGTTAATAATGAGATTGGTGTGAAATTTGATTGAGTATTATTAAAAGTTATTCATTTAGACGTCAATTCAGACGTCAATTCTCAACCGTTTTCCATGTAATTTTGTAGGCGCCATCGGTTGGTACTATGGCAACTTCCGTGGAAATTTGGCGAAGTTTGATTAATTATTGCAGAAGTTATTAATGATCTTGGTGTGAAATTTGATTGACTATTATTAAAAGTTATTCATTTAGACGACAATTCAGACGTCAATTCTCAACCGTTTTCCATGTAGTTTTGCAGGCAACATTGGCTGTTATTACGGCAACTTCCCTGTAAATATGGCGAAGTTTGATTCATTACTGCAAAAGTTATTAATGAGATTGGTGTGAAATTTGATTGAGTATTATTAAAAGTTATTCATTTAGACGTCAATTCAGACGTCAATTCTCAACCGTTTTCGATGTAGTTTTGCAGGCACCATCGGCTGGTACTACGGCAACTTCCGTGTAAATTTGGCGAAGTTTGATTAATTATTGCAGAAGTTATTAATGAGCTTGGTGTGAAATTTGATTGACTATTATTAAAAGTTATTCATTTAGACGACAATTCAGACGTCAATTCTCAACCGTTTTCCATGTAGTTTTGCAGGCAACATTGGCTGTTATTACGGCAACTTCCCTGTGAATTTGGCGAAGTTTGATTAATTACTGCAAAAGTTATTAATGAGATTGGTGTGAAATTTGATTGAGTATTATTAAAAGCTATTCATTTAGACGTCAATTCAGACGTCAATTCTCAACTGTTTTCGATGTAGTTTTGCAGGCACCATCGACTGGTACTACGGCAACTTCCGTGTAAATTTGGCGAAGTTTGATTAATTATTGCAGAAGTTATTAATGAGCTTGGTGTGAAATTTGATTGACTATTATTAAAAGTTATTCATTTAGACATCAATTCAGACGTCAATTCTCAACCGTTTTCCATGTAGTTTTGAAGGCAACATTGGCTGTTATTACGGCAACTTCCCTGTAAATTTGGCGAAGTTTGATTAATTACTGCAAAAGTTATTAATGAGATTGGTGTGAAATTTGATTGAGTATTATTAAAAGTTATTCATTTAGACGTCAATTCAGACGTCAATTCTCAACCGTTCTCCATGTAATTTTGTAGGCGCCATCACCTTTTATTACGGCAACTTCCCTGTAAATTTGGCGAAGTTTGATTAATTACTGCACAAGTTATTAATGAGATTGGTGTAAAATTTGATTGAGTATTATTAAAAGTTATACATTTAGACGTCAATTCAGACGTCAATTCTCAACTGTTTTCCATGTAGTTTAGCAGGCACCATCGGCTGGTATTACGGCAACTTCCCTGTAAATTTGGCGAAGTTTGATTAATTACTGCAAAAATTATTAATGAGCTGGGTGTGAAATTTGATTGACTATTATTAAAAGTTATTCATTTAGACGTCAATTCAGACGTCAATTCTCAACCGTTTTCCATGTAGTTTTGCAGGCAACATTGGCTGTTATTACGGCAACTTCCCTGTAAATTTGGCGAAGTTTGATTAACTACTGCAAAAGTTATTAATGAGATTGGTGTGAAATTTGATTGAGTATTATTAAAAGTTATTCATTTAGACGTCAATTCAGACGTCAATTCTCAACCGTTTTCGATGTAGTTTTGCAGGCACCATCGAATGGTACTACGGCAACTTCCGTGTAAATTTGGCGAAGTTTGATTAATTATTGCAGAAGTTATTAATGAGCTTGGTGTGAAATTTGATTGACTATTTTTAAAAGTTATTCATTTAGACGTCAATTCAGACGTCAATTCTCAACCGTTTTCCATGTTGTTTTGCAGGCAACATTGGCTGTTATTACGGCAACTTCCCTGTAAATTTGGCGAAGATTGATTAATTACTGCAAAAGTTATTAATGAGATTGGTGTGAAATTTGATTGAGTATTATTAAAAGTTATTCATTTAGACGTCAATTCAGACGTCAATTGTAAACCGTTTTCCATGTAACTTTGTAGGCTCCATCAGCTGGTACTACGGCAACTTCCGTGTAAATTTGGCGAAGTTTGATTAATTACTGCATAAGTTATTAATGAGATTGATGTAAAATTTGATTGAGTATTATTAAAAGTTATTCATTTAGACGTCAATTCAGACGTCAATTCTTAACTGTTTTCCATGTAATTTTGTAGGCGCCATCGGCTGGTACTACGGCAACTTCCGTGTAAATTTGGCGAAGTTTGATTAATTATTGCAGAAGTTATTAATGAGCTTGGTGTGAAATTTGATTGACTATTTTTAAAAGTTATTCATTTAGACGTCAATTCAGACGTCAATTCTCAACCGTTTTCCATGTAGTTTTGCAGGCAACATTGGCTTTTATTACGGCAACTTCCCTGTAAATTTGGCGAAGATTGATTAATTACTGCAAAAGTTATTAATGAGATTGGTGTGAAATTTGATTGAGTATTATTAAAAGTTATTCATTTAGACGTCAATTCAGACGTCAATTGTAAATCGTTTTCCATGTAATTTTGTAGGCTCCATCAGCTGGTACTACGGCAACTTCCGTGTAAATTTGGCGAAGTTTGATTAATTATTGCAGAAGTTATTAATGAGCTTGGTGTGAAACTTGATTGACTATTATTAAAAGTTATTCATTTAGACGTAAATTCAGACGTCAATTCTCAACCGTTTTCCATGTAGTTTTGCAGGCAACATTGGCTGTTATTACGGCAACTTCCCTGTAAATTTGGCGAAGTTTGATTAATTACTGCAAAAGGTATTAATGAGATTGGTGTGAAATTTGATTGAATATTATTAAAAGTTATTCATTTAGACGTCAATTCAGACGTCAATTCTCAACCGTTTTCGATGTAGTTTTGCAGGCACCATCGGCTGGTACTACGGCAACTTCCGTGTAAATTTGGCGAAGTTTGATTAATTATTGCAGAAGTTATTAATGAGCTTGGTGTGAAATTTGATTGAATATTATTAAAAGTTATTCATTTAGACGTCAATTCAGACGTCAATTCGCAACCGTTTTCCATGTAGTTTTGCAGGCAACATTGGCTGTTATTACGGCAACCTCCCTGTAAATTTGGCGAAGTTTGATTAATTACTGCAAAAGGTATTAATGAGATTGGTGTAAAATTTGATTGAGTATTATTAAAAGTTATTAATTTAGACTTTCAATTCAGACGTCAATTCTTAACTGTTTTCCATTTAATTTTGTAGGCGCCATCGGCTGGTACTACGGCAACTTCCGTGTAAATTTGGCGAATTTTGATTAATTATTGCAGAAGTTATTAATGAGCTTGGTGTGAAATTTGATTGACTATTTTTAAAAGTTTTTCATTTAGACGTCAATTCAGACGTCAATTCTCAACCGTTTTCCATGTAGTTTTGCAGGCAACATTGGCTGTTATTACGGCAACTTCCCTGTAAATTTGGCGAAGATTGATTAATTACTGCAAAAGTTATTAATGAGATTGGTGTGAAATTTGATTGAGTATTATTAAAAGTTCTTCATTTAGACGTCAATTCAGACGTCAATTGTACACCGTTTTCCATGTAATATTGTAGGCTCCATCAGCTGGTACTACGGCAACTTCCGTGTAAATTTGGCGAAGTTTGATTAATTATTGCAGAAGTTATTAATGAGCTTGGTGTGAAATTTGATTGACTATTATTAAAAGTTATTCATTTAGACGTAAATTCAGACGTCAATTCTCAACCGTTTTCCATGTAGTTTTGCAGGCAACATTGGCTGTTATTACGGCAACTTTCCTGTAAATTTGGCGAAGTTTGATTAATTACTGCAAAAGTTATTAATGAGATTGGTGTGAAATTTGATTTAGTATTATTAAAAGTTATTCATTTAGACGTCAATTCAGACGTCAATTCTCAACCGTTTTCGATGTAGTTTTGCAGGCACCATCGGCTGGTACTACGGCAACTTCCGTGTAAATTTGGCGAAGTTTGATTAATTATTGCAGAAGTTATTAATGAGCTTGGTGTGAAATTTGATTGAATGTTATTAAAAGTTATTCATTTAGACGTCAATTCAGACGTCAATTCTCAACCGTTTTCCATGTAGTTTTGCAGGCAACATTGGCTGTTATTACGGCAACTTCCCTGTAAATTTGGCGAAGTTTGATTAAT
This sequence comes from Flabesymbios commensalis, assembly GCA_964017125.1. NCBI lineage: Eukaryota > Metazoa > Annelida > Polychaeta > Terebellida > Flabelligeridae > Flabesymbios > Flabesymbios commensalis. The sequence continues at coordinate 10,552 of CAXHKU010000334.1, forward strand.
TACTGCAAAAGGTATTAATGAGATTGGTGTGAAATTTGATTGAGTATTATTAAAAGTTATTCATTTAGACGTCAATTCAGACGTCAATTCTCAACCGTTTTCCATGTAATTTTGTAGGCGCCATCGGCTGGTACTACGGCAACTTCCGTGTAAATTTGGCGAAGTTTGATTAATTATTGCAGAAGTTATTAATGAGCTTGGTGTGAAATTTGATTGACTATTATTAAAAGTTATTCATTTAGACGTCAATTCAGACGTCAATTCTCAACCGTTTTCCATGCAGTTTTGCAGGCAACATTGGCTTTTATTACGGCAACTTCCCTGTAAATTTGGCGTAGTTTGATTAATTACTGCATAAGTTATTAGTGAGATTGGTGTAAAATTTGATTGAGTATTATTAAAAGTTATTCATTTAGACGTCAATTCAGACGTCAATTGTAAATCGTTTTCCATGTAATTTTGTAGGCTCCATCAGCTGGTACTACGGCAACTTCCGTGTAAATTTGGCGAAGTTTGATTAATTATTGCAGAAGTTATTAATGAGCTTGGTGTGAAACTTGATTGACTTTTATTAAAAGTTATTCATTTAGACGTAAATTCAGACGTCAATTCTCAACCGTTTTCCATGTAGTTTTGCAGGCAACATTGGCTGTTATTACGGCAACTTCCCTGTAAATTTGGCGAAGTTTGATTAATTACTGCAAAAGGTATTAATGAGATTGGTGTGAAATTTGATTGAATATTATTAAAAGTTATTCATTTAGACGTCAATTCAGACGTCAATTCTCAACCGTTTTCGATGTAGTTTTGCAGGCACCATCGGCTGGTACTACGGCAACTTCCGTGTAAATTTGGCGAAGTTTGATTAATTATTGCAGAAGTTATTAATGAGCTTGGTGTGAAATTTGATTGAATATTATTAAAAGTTATTCATTTAGACGTCAATTCAGACGTCAATTCGCAACCGTTTTCCATGTAGTTTTGCAGGCAACATTGGCTGTTATTACGGCAACCTCCCTGTAAATTTGGCGAAGTTTGATTAATTACTGCAAAAGGTATTAATGAGATTGGTGTAAAATTTGATTGAGTATTATTAAAAGTTATTAATTTAGACGTCAATTCAGACGTCAATTCTTAACTGTTTTCCATTTAATTTTGTAGGCGCCATCGGCTGGTACTACGGCAACTTCCGTGTAAATTTGGCGAATTTTGATTAATTATTGCAGAAGTTATTAATGAGCTTGGTGTGAAATTTGATTGACTATTTTTAAAAGTTTTTCATTTAGACGTCAATTCAGACGTCAATTCTCAACCGTTTTCCATGTAGTTTTGCAGGCAACATTGGCTGTTATTACGGCAACTTCCCTGTAAATTTGGCGAAGATTGATTAATTACTGCAAAAGTTATTAATGAGATTGGTGTGAAATTTGATTGAGTATTATTAAAAGTTCTTCATTTAGACGTCAATTCAGACGTCAATTGTACACCGTTTTCCATGTAATATTGTAGGCTCCATCAGCTGGTACTACGGCAACTTCCGTGTAAATTTGGCGAAGTTTGATTAATTATTGCAGAAGTTATTAATGAGCTTGGTGTGAAATTTGATTGACTATTATTAAAAGTTATTCATTTAGACGTAAATTCAGACGTCAATTCTCAACCGTTTTCCATGTAGTTTTGCAGGCAACATTGGCTGTTATTACGGCAACTTTCCTGTAAATTTGGCGAAGTTTGATTAATTACTGCAAATGTTATTAATGAGATTGGTGTGAAATTTGATTTAGTATTATTAAAAGTTATTCATTTAGACGTCAATTCAGACGTCAATTCTCAACCGTTTTCGATGTAGTTTTGCAGGCACCATCGGCTGGTACTACGGCAACTTCCGTGTAAATTTGGCGAAGTTTGATTAATTATTGCAGAAGTTATTAATGAGCTTGGTGTGAAATTTGATTGAATGTTATTAAAAGTTATTCATTTAGACGTCAATTCAGACGTCAATTCTCAACCGTTTTCCATGTAGTTTTGCAGGCAACATTGGCTGTTATTACGGCAACTTCCCTGTAAATTTGGCGAAGTTTGATTAATTACTGCAAAAGGTATTAATGAGATTGGTGTGAAATTTGATTGAGTATTATTAAAAGTTATTCATTTAGACGTCAATTCAGACGTCAATTCTCAACCGTTTTCCATGTAATTTTGTAGGCGCCATCGGCTGGTACTACGGCAACTTCCGTGTAAATTTGGCGAAGTTTGATTAATTATTGCCGAAGTTATTAATGAGCTTGGTGTGAAATTTGATTGACTATTATTAAAAGTTATTCATTTAGACGTCAATTCAGACGTCAATTCTAAACTGTTTCCTATGTAGTTTTGCAGGCAACATTGGCTGTTATTACGGCAACTTCCCTGTAAATTTGGCGAAGTTTGATTAATTACTGCAAAAGGTATTAATGAGATTGGTGTGAAATTTGATTGAGTATTATTAAAAGTTATTCATTTAGACGTCAATTCAGACGTCAATTCTCAACCGTTTTCCATGTAATTTTGTAGGCGCCATCGGCTGGTATTACGGCAACTTCTCTGTAAATTTGGCGAAGTTTGATTAATTACTGCAAAAGTTATTAATGAGATTGGTATGAAATTTGTTTTAGTATTATTAAAAGTTATTCATTTAGACGTCAATTCAGACGTCAATTCTCAACCGTTTTCCATGTAGTTTTGCAGGCAACATTGTCTGTTATTACGGCAACTTCCCTGTAAATTTGGCGAAGTTTGATTAATTACTGCAAAAGTTATTAATGAGATTGGTGTGAAATTTGATTGAGTATTATTAAAAGTTATACATTTAGACGTCAATTCAGACGTCAATTCTCAACAGTTCTCTATGTAATTTTGTAGGCGCCATCACCTTTTATTACGGCAACTTCCCTGTAAATTTGGCGAAGCTTGATTAATTACTGCATAAGTTTTTAATGAGATTGGTGTAAAATTTGATTGAGTATTATTAAAAGTTATTCATTTAGACGTCAATTCAGACGTCAATTCTCAACTGTTTTCCATGTAGTTTTGCAGGCACCATCGGCTGGTATTACGGCAACTTCCCTGTAAATTTGGCGAAGTTTGATTAATTACTGCAAAAATTATTAATGAGCTTGGTGTGAAATTTGATTGAATGTTATTAAAAGTTATTCATTTAGACGTCAATTCAGACGTCAATTCTCAACCGTTTTCCATGTAGTTTTGCAGGCAACATTGGCTGTTATTACGGCAACTTCCCTGTAAATTTGGCGAAGTTTGATTAATTACTGCAAAAGGTATTAATGAGATTGGTGTGAAATTTGATTGAGTATTATTAAAAGTTATTCATTTAGACGTCAATTCAGACGTCAATTCTCAACCGTTTTCCATGTAATTTTGTAGGCGCCATCGGCTGGTACTACGGCAACTTCCGTGTAAATTTGGCGAAGTTTGATTAATTATTGCCGAAGTTATTAATGAGCTTGGTGTGAAATTTGATTGACTATTATTAAAAGTTATTCATTTAGACGTCAATTCAGACGTCAATTCTAAACTGTTTCCTATGTAGTTTTGCAGGCAACATTGGCTGTTATTACGGCAACTTCCCTGTAAATTTGGCGAAGTTTGATTAATTACTGCAAAAGGTATTAATGAGATTGGTGTGAAATTTGATTGAGTATTATTAAAAGTTATTCATTTAGACGTCAATTCAGACGTCAATTCTCAACCGTTTTCCATGTAATTTTGTAGGCGCCATCGGCTGGTATTACGGCAACTTCTCTGTAAATTTGGCGAAGTTTGATTAATTACTGCAAAAGTTATTAATGAGATTGGTATGAAATTTGTTTTAGTATTATTAAAAGTTATTCATTTAGACGTCAATTCAGACGTCAATTCTCAACCGTTTTCCATGTAGTTTTGCAGGCAACATTGTCTGTTATTACGGCAACTTCCCTGTAAATTTGGCGAAGTTTGATTAATTACTGCAAAAGTTATTAATGAGATTGGTGTGAAATTTGATTGAGTATTATTAAAAGTTATACATTTAGACGTCAATTCAGACGTCAATTCTCAACAGTTCTCTATGTAATTTTGTAGGCGCCATCACCTTTTATTACGGCAACTTCCCTGTAAATTTGGCGAAGCTTGATTAATTACTGCATAAGTTATTAATGAGATTGGTGTAAAATTTGATTGAGTATTATTAAAAGTTATTCATTTAGACGTCAATTCAGACGTCAATTCTCAACTGTTTTCCATGTAGTTTTGCAGGCACCATCGGCTGGTATTACGGCAACTTCCCTGTAAATTTGGCGAAGTTTGATTAATTACTGCAAAAATTATTAATGAGCTTGGTGTGAAATTTGATTGACTATTATTAAAAGTTATTCATTTAGACGTCAATTCAGACGTCAATTCTCAACCGTTTTCCATACAGTTTTGCAGGCAACATTGGCTTTTATTACGGCAACTTCCCTGTAAATTTGGCGTAGTTTGATTAATTACTGCATAAGTTATTAGTGAGATTGGTGTAAAATTTGATTGAGTATTATTAAAAGTTATTCATTTAGACGTCAATTCAGACGTCAATTCTTAACTGTTTTCCATGTAATTTTGTAGGCGCCATCGGCTGTTATTACAGCAACTTCCCTGTAAATTTGGCGAAGTTTGATTAATTACTGCAAAAGTTATTAATGAGATTGGTGTGAAATTTGATTGAGTATTATTAAAAGTTATTCATTTAGACGTCAATTCAGACGTCAATTCTCAACCATTTTCCATGTAGTTTTGCAGGCAACATCGGCTGTTATTACGGCAACTTCCCTGTAAATTTGGCGAAGTTTTATTAATGTAAACTTAGCGAAGTTTGATTTATTACTGCAAAAATTATTTAAGAGATTGTTGTGAAATTTGATTGAGTATTATTAAAAGTTATTTGTTTAAACGTCAATTCAGACGTCACTTCTCAACTGTTTTCCATGTAATTTTGCAGACACCATCGGCTGGTATTACGGCAACTTCCCTGTAAATTTGGCGAAGTTTGATTAATTACTGCAAAAGTTATTAATGAGATTGGTGTGAAATTTGTTTTAGTATTATTAAAAGTTATTCATTTAGACGTCAATTCAGACGTCAATTCTCAACCGTTTTCCATGTAGTTTTGCAGGCAACATTGGCTGTTATTACGGCAACTTCCCTGTAAATTTGGCGAAGTTTGATTAATTACTGCAAAAGTTATTAATGAGATTGGTGTGAAATTTGATTGAGTATTATTAAAAGTTATTCATTTAGACGTCAATTCAGACGTCAATTCTCAACCGTTCTCTATGTAATTTTGTAGGCGTCATCACCTTTTATTACGGCAACTTCCCTGTAAATTTGGCGAAGTTTGATTAATTACTGCAAAAGTTATTAATGTGATTGGTGTGAAATTTGATTGAGTATTATTAAAAGTTATTCATTTAGACGTCAATTCAGACGTCAATTCTCAACCATTTTCCATGTAGTTTTGCAGGCACCATCGGCTGGTACTACGGCAACTTCCGTGTAAATTTGGCGAAGTTTGATTAATTATTGTAGAAGTTATTAATGAGCTTGGTGTGAAATTTGATTGAATATTATTAAAAGTTATTCATTTAGACGTCAATTCAGACGTCAATTCGCAACCGTTTTCCATGTAGTTTTGCAGGCAACATTGGCTGTTATTACGGCAACCTCCCTGTAAATTTGGCGAAGTTTGATTAATTACTGCAAAAGGTATTAATGAGATTGGTGTAAAATTTGATTGAGTATTATTAAAAGTTATTAATTTAGACGTCAATTCAGACGTCAATTCTTAACTGTTTTCCATTTAATTTTGTAGGCGCCATCGGCTGGTACTACGGCAACTTCCGTGTAAATTTGGCGAATTTTGATTAATTATTGCAGAAGTTATTAATGAGCTTGGTGTGAAATTTGATTGACTATTTTTAAAAGTTTTTCATTTAGACGTCAATTCAGACGTCAATTCTCAACCGTTTTCCATGTAGTTTTGCAGGCAACATTGGCTGTTATTACGGCAACTTCCCTGTAAATTTGGCGAAGATTGATTAATTACTGCAAAAGTTATTAATGAGATTGGTGTGAAATTTGATTGAGTATTATTAAAAGTTATTCATTTAGACGTCAATTCAGACGTCAATTGTAAACCGTTTTCCATGTAATTTTGTAGGCTCCATCAGCTGGTACTACGGCAACTTCCGTGTAAATTTGGCGAAGTTTGATTAATTATTGCAGAAGTTATTAATGAGCTTGGTGTGAAATTTGATTGACTATTATTAAAAGTTATTCATTTAGACGTAAATTCAGACGTCAATTCTCAACCGTTTTCCATGTAGTTTTGCAGGCAACATTGGCTGTTATTACGGCAACTTTCCTGTAAATTTGGCGAAGTTTGATTAATTACTGCAAAAGTTATTAATGAGATTGGTGTGAAATTTGATTTAGTATTATTAAAAGTTATTCATTTAGACGTCAATTCAGACGTCAATTCTCAACCGTTTTCGATGTAGTTTTGCAGGCACCATCGGCTGGTACTACGGCAACTTCCGTGTAAATTTGGCGAAGTTTGATTAATTATTGCAGAAGTTATTAATGAGCTTGGTGTGAAATTTGATTGAATGTTATTAAAAGTTATTCATTTAGACGTCAATTCAGACGTCAATTCTCAACCGTTTTCCATGTAGTTTTGCAGGCAACATTGGCTGTTATTACGGCAACTTCCCTGTAAATTTGGCGAAGTTTGATTAATTACTGCAAAAGGTATTAATGAGATTGGTGTGAAATTTGATTGAGTATTATTAAAAGTTATTCATTTAGACGTCAATTCAGACGTCAATTCTCAACCGTTTTCCATGTAATTTTGTAGGCGCCATCGGCTGGTACTACGGCAACTTCCGTGTAAATTTGGCGAAGTTTGATTAATTATTGCAGAAGTTATTAATGAGCTTGGTGTGAAATTTGATTGACTATTATTAAAATTTATTCATTTAGACGTCAATTCAGACGTCAATTCTCAACCGTTTTCCATGCAGTTTTGCAGGCAACATTGGCTTTTATTACGGCAACTTCCCTGTAAATTTGGCGTAGTTTGATTAATTACTGCATAAGTTATTAGTGAGATTGGTGTAAAATTTGATTGAGTATTATTAAAAGTTATTCATTTAGACGTCAATTCAGACGTCAATTCTTAACTGTTTTCCATGTAATTTTGTAGGCGCCATCGGCTGGTACTACGGCAACTTCCGTGTAAATTTGGCGAAGTTTGATTAATTATTGCCGAAGTTATTAATGAGCTTGGTGTGAAATTTGATTGACTATTATTAAAAGTTATTCATTTAGACGTCAATTCAGACGTCAATTCTAAACTGTTTCCTATGTAGTTTTGCAGGCACCATCGGCTGGTATTACGGCAACTTCTCTGTAAATTTGGCGAAGTTTGATTAATTACTGCAAAAGTTATTAATGAGATTGGTATGAAATTTGTTTTAGTATTATTAAAAGTTATTCATTTAGACGTCAATTCAGACGTCAATTCTCAACCGTTTTCCATGTAGTTTTGCAGGCAACATTGTCTGTTATTACGGCAACTTCCCTGTAAATTTGGCGAAGTTTGATTAATTACTGCAAAAGTTATTAATGAGATTGGTGTGAAATTTGATTGAGTATTATTAAAAGTTATACATTTAGACGTCAATTCAGACGTCAATTCTCAACAGTTCTCTATGTAATTTTGTAGGCGCCATCACCTTTTATTACGGCAACTTCCCTGTAAATTTGGCGAAGCATGATTAATTACTGCATAAGTTATTAATGAGATTGGTGTAAAATTTGATTGAGTATTATTAAAAGTTATTCATTTAGACGTCAATTCAGACGTCAATTCTCAACTGTTTTCCATGTAGTTTTGCAGGCACCATCGGCTGGTATTACGGCAACTTCCCTGTAAATTTGGCGAAGTTTGATTAATTACTGCAAAAATTATTAATGAGCTTGGTGTGAAATTTGATTGACTATTATTAAAAGTTATTCATTTAGACGTCAATTCAGACGTCAATTCTCAACCGTTTTCCATACAGTTTTGCAGGCAACATTGGCTTTTATTACGGCAACTTCCCTGTAAATTTGGCGTAGTTTGATTAATTACTGCATAAGTTATTAGTGAGATTGGTGTAAAATTTGATTGAGTATTATTAAAAGTTATTCATTTAGACGTCAATTCAGAGGTCAATTCTTAACTGTTTTCCATGTAATTTTGTAGGCGCCATCGGCTGTTATTACAGCAACTTCCCTGTAAATTTGGCGAAGTTTGATTAATTACTGCAAAAGTTATTAATGAGATTGGTGTGAAATTTGATTGAGTATTATTAAAAGTTATTCATTTAGACGTCAATTCAGACGTCAATTCTCAACCATTTTCCATGTAGTTTTGCAGGCAACATCGGCTGTTATTACGGCAACTTCCCTGTAAATTTGGCGAAGTTTGATTAATGTAAACTTAGCGAAGTTTGATTTATTACTGCAAAAATTATTTAAGAGATTGTTGTGAAATTTGATTGAGTATTATTAAAAGTTATTTATTTAAACGTCAATTCAGACGTCACTTCTCAACTGTTTTCCATGTAATTTTGCAGACACCATCGGCTGGTATTACGGCAACTTCCCTGTAAATTTGGCGAAGTTTGATTAATTACTGCAAAAGTTATTAATGAGATTGGTGTGAAATTTGTTTTAGTATTATTAAAAGTTATTCATTTAGACGTCAATTCAGACGTCAATTCTCAACCGTTTTCCATGTAGTTTTGCAGGCAACATTGGCTGTTATTACGGCAACTTCCCTGTAAATTTGGCGAAGTTTGATTAATTACTGCAAAAGTTATTAATGAGATTGGTGTGAAATTTGATTGAGTATTATTAAAAGTTATTCATTTAGACGTCAATTCAGACGTCAATTCTCAACCGTTCTCTATGTAATTTTGTAGGCGTCATCACCTTTTATTACGGCAACTTCCCTGTAAATTTGGCGAAGTTTGATTAATTACTGCAAAAGTTATTAATGTGATTGGTGTGAAATTTGATTGAGTATTATTAAAAGTTATTCATTTAGACGTCAATTCAGACGTCAATTCTCAACCATTTTCCATGTAGTTTTGCAGGCAACATCGGCTGTTATTACGGCAACTTCCCTGTAAATTTGGCGAAGTTTGATTAATGTAAACTTTGCGAAGTTTGATTTATTACTGCAAAAATTATTAAAGAGATATTTGTGAAATTTGATTGAGTATTATTAAAAGTTATTCATTTAAACGTCAATTCAGACGTCACTTCTCAACTGTTTTCCATGTAATTTTGCAGACACCATCGGCTGGTATTACGGCAACTTCCATGTAAATTTGACGAAGTTTGCTTAATTACTGCAAAAGTTATTAATGAGATTGGTGTGAAATTTGATTGAGTATTATTAAAAGTAATTCATTTAGACGTCAATTCAGACGTCAATTCTCAACCGTTTTCGATGTAGTTTTGCAGGCACCATCGGCTGGTATTACGGCAACTTCCGTTTGAATTTGGCGAAGTTTGATTAATTATCGCAGAAGTTATTAATGAGCTTGGTGTGAAATTTGATTGACTATTATTAAAAGTTATTCATTTAGACGTCAATTCAGACGTCGATTCTCAACCGTTTTCCATGTAGTTTTGCAGGTAACATTGGCTGTTATTACGGCAACTTCCCTGTGAATTTGGCGAAGTTTGATTAATTACTGCAAAAGTTATTAATGAGATTGGTGTGAAATTTGATTGAGTATTATCAAAAGTTATTCATTTAGACGTCAATTCAGACGTCAATGCTCAACCGTTTTCCATGTAATTTTGCAGGCACCATCGGCTGGTATTACGGCAACTGCCCTGTAAATTTGGCGAACAGTGATTAATTACTGCAAAAGTTATTAATGAGATTGGTGTGAAATTTGATTGAGTATTATTAAAAGTTACTCATTTAGACGTCAATTCAGACGTCAATTCTTAACTGTTTTCCATGTAATTTTGTAGGCGCCATCGGCTGGTACTACGGCAACTTCCGTGTAAATTTGGCGAAGTTTGATTAATTATTGCCGAAGTTATTAATGAGCTTGGTGTGAAATTTGATTGACTATTATTAAAATTTATTCATTTAGACGTCAATTCAGACGTCAATTCTAAACTGTTTCCTATGTAGTTTTGCAGGCACCATCGGCTGGTATTACGGCAACTTCTCTGTAAATTTGGCGAAGTTTGATTAATTACTGCAAAAGTTATTAATGAGATTGGTATGAAATTTGTTTTAGTATTATTAAAAGTTATTCATTTAGACGTCAATTCAGACGTCAATTCTCAACCGTTTTCCATGCAGTTTTGCAGGCAACATTGGCTTTTATTACGGCATCTTCCCTGTACATTTGTCGAAGTTTGATTAATTACTGCATAAGTTATTAATGAGATTGGTGTAAAATTTGATTGAGTATTATTAAAAGTTATTCATTTAGACGTCAATTCAGACGTCAATTCTTAACTGTTTTCCATTTAATTTTGTAGGCGCCATCGGCTGGTACTACGGCAACTTCCGTGTAAATTTGGCGAAGTTTGATTAATTATTGCCGAAGTTATTAATGAGCTTGGTGTGAAATTTGATTGACTATTATTAAAAGTTATTCATTTAGACGTCAATTCAGACGTCAATTCTAAACTGTTTCCTATGTAGTTTTGCAGGCACCATCGGCTGGTATTACGGCAACTTCTCTGTAAATTTGGCGAAGTTTGATTAATTACTGCAAAAGTTATTAATGAGATTGGTATGAAATTTGTTTTAGTATTATTAAAAGTTATTCATTTAGACGTCAATTCAGACGTCAATTCTCAACCGTTTTCCATGTAGTTTTGCAGGCAACATTGTCTGTTATTACGGCAACTTCCCTGTAAATTTGGCGAAGTTTGATTAATTACTGCAAAAGTTATTAATGAGATTGGTGTGAAATTTGATTGAGTATTATTAAAAGTTATACATTTAGACGTCAATTCAGACGTCAATTCTCAACAGTTCTCTATGTAATTTTGTAGGCGCCATCACCTTTTATTACGGCAACTTCCCTGTAAATTTGGCGAAGCTTGATTAATTACTGCATAAGTTATTAATGAGATTGGTGTAAAATTTGATTGAGTATTATTAAAAGTTATTCATTTAGACGTCAATTCAGACGTCAATTCCCAACTGTTTTCCATGTAGTTTTGCAGGCACCATCGGCTGGTATTACGGCAACTTCCCTGTAAATTTGGCGAAGTTTGATTAATTACTGCAAAAATTATTAATGAGCTTGGTGTGAAATTTGATTGACTATTATTAAAAGTTATTCATTTAGACGTCAATTCAGACGTCAATTCTCAACCGTTTTCCATACAGTTTTGCAGGCAACATTGGCTTTTATTACGGCAACTTCCCTGTAAATTTGGCGTAGTTTGATTAATTACTGCATACGTTATTAGTGAGATTGGTGTAAAATTTGATTGAGTATTATTAAAAGTTATTCATTTAGACGTCAATTCAGACGTCAATTCTTAACTGTTTTCCATGTAATTTTGTAGGCGCCATCGGCTGGTACTACGGCAACTTCTGTGTAAATTTGGCGAAGTTTGATTAATTATTGCAGAAGTTATTAATGAGCTTGGTGTGAAATTTGATTGACTATTATTAAAAGTTATTCATTTAGACGTCAATTCAGACGTCAATTCTAAACTTTTTCCTATGTAGTTTTGCAGGCACCATCGGCTGGTATTACGGCAACTTCCCTGTAAATTTGGCGAAGTTTGATTAATTACTGCAAAAGTTATTAATGAGATTGGTGTGAAATTTGTTTTAGTATTATTAAAAGTTATTCATTTAGACGTCAATTCAGACGTCAATTCTCAACCGTTTTCCATGTAGTTTTGCAGGCAACATTGGCTGTTATTACGGCAACTTCCCTGTAAATTTGGCGAAGTTTGATTAATTACTGCAAAAGTTATTAATGAGATTGGTGTGAAATTTGATTGAGTATTATTAAAAGTTATTCATTTAGACGTCAATTCAGACGTCAATTCTCAACCGTTCTCTATGTAATTTTGTAGGCGTCATCACCTTTTATTACGGCAACTTCCCTGTAAATTTGGCGAAGTTTGATTAATTACTGCAAAAGTTATTAATGTGATTGGTGTGAAATTTGATTGAGTATTATTAAAAGTTATTCATTTAGACGTCAATTCAGACGTCAATTCTCAACCATTTTCCATGTAGTTTTGCAGGCAACATCGGCTGTTATTACGGCAACTTCCCTGTAAATTTGGCGAAGTTTGATTAATGTAAACTTTGCGAAGTTTGATTTATTACTGCAAAAATTATTAAAGAGATTGTTGTGAAATTTGATTGAGTATTATTAAAAGTTATTCATTTAAACGTCAATTCAGACGTCACTTCTCAACTGTTTTCCATGTAATTTTGCAGACACCATCGGCTGGTATTACGGCAACTTCCATGTAAATTTGACGAAGTTTGCTTAATTACTGCAAAAGTTATTAATGAGATTGGTGTGAAATTTGATTGAGTATTATTAAAAGTAATTCATTTAGACGTCAATTCAGACGTCAATTCTCAACCGTTTTCGATGTAGTTTTGCAGGCACCATCGGCTGGTATTACGGCAACTTCCGTTTGAATTTGGCGAAGTTTGATTAATTATCGCAGAAGTTATTAATGAGCTTGGTGTGAAATTTGATTGACTATTATTAAAAGTTATTCATTTAGACGTAAATTCAGACGTCAATTCTCAACCGTTTTCCATGTAGTTTTGCAGGCAACATTGGCTGTTATTACGGCAACTTTCCTGTAAATTTGGCGAAGTTTGATTAATTACTGCAAAAGTTATTAATGAGATTGGTGTGAAATTTGATTTAGTATTATTAAAAGTTATTCATTTAGACGTCAATTCAGACGTCAATTCTCAACCGTTTTCGATGTAGTTTTGCAGGCACCATCGGCTGGTACTACGGCAACTTTCGTGTAAATTTGGCGAAGTTTGATTAATTATTGCAGAAGTTATTAATGAGCTTGGTGTGAAATTTGATTGAATGTTATTAAAAGTTATTCATTTAGACGTCAATTCAGACGTCAATTCTCAACCGTTTTCCATGTAGTTTTGCAGGCAACATTGGCTGTTATTATGGCAACTTCCCTGTAAATTTGGCGAAGTTTGATTAATTACTGCAAAAGGTATTAATGAGATTGGTGTGAAATTTGATTGAGTATTATTAAAAGTTATTCATTTAGACGTCAATTCAGACGTCAATTCTCAACCGTTTTCCATGTAATTTTGTAGGCGCCATCGGCTGGTACTACGGCAACTTCCGTGTAAATTTGGCGAAGTTTGATTAATTATTGCAGAAGTTATTAATGAGCTTGGTGTGAAATTTGATTGACTATTATTAAAAGTTATTCATTTAGACGTCAATTCAGACGTCAATTCTCAACCGTTTTCCATGCAGTTTTGCAGGCAACATTGGCTTTTATTACGGCAACTTCCCTGTAAATTTGGCGTAGTTTGATTAATTACTGCATAAGTTATTAGTGAGATTGGTGTAAAATTTGATTGAGTATTATTAAAAGTTATTCATTTAGACGTCAATTCAGACGTCAATTCTTAACTGTTTTCCATGTAATTTTGTAGGCGCCATCGGCTGGTACTACGGCAACTTCCGTGTAAATTTGGCGAAGTTTGATTAATTATTGCCGAAGTTATTAATGAGCTTGGTGTGAAATTTGATTGACTATTATTAAAAGTTATTCATTTAGACGTCAATTCAGACGTCAATTCTAAACTGTTTCCTATGTAGTTTTGCAGGCACCATCGGCTGGTATTACGGCAACTTCTCTGTAAATTTGGCGAAGTTTGATTAATTACTGCAAAAGTTATTAATGAGATTGGTATGAAATTTGTTTTAGTATTATTAAAAGTTATTCATTTAGACGTCAATTCAGACGTCAATTCTCAACCGTTTTCCATGCAGTTTTGCAGGCAACATTGGCTTTTATTACGGCATCTTCCCTGTACATTTGTCGAAGTTTGATTAATTACTGCATAAGTTATTAATGAGATTGGTGTAAAATTTGATTGAGTATTATTAAAAGTTATTCATTTAGACGTCAATTCAGACGTCAATTCTTAACTGTTTTCCATGTAATTTTGTAGGCGCCATCGGCTGGTACTACGGCAACTTCCGTGTAAATTTGGCGAAGTTTGATTAATTATTGCCGAAGTTATTAATGAGCTTGGTGTGAAATTTGATTGACTATTATTAAAAGTTATTCATTTAGACGTCAATTCAGACGTCAATTCTAAACTGTTTCCTATGTAGTTTTGCAGGCACCATCGGCTGGTATTACGGCAACTTCTCTGTAAATTTGGCGAAGTTTGATTAATTACTGCAAAAGTTATTAATGAGATTGGTATGAAATTTGTTTTAGTATTATTAAAAGTTATTCATTTAGACGTCAATTCAGACGTCAATTCTCAACCGTTTTCCATGTAGTTTTGCAGGCAACATTGTCTGTTATTACGGCAACTTCCCTGTAAATTTGGCGAAGTTTGATTAATTACTGCAAAAGTTATTAATGAGATTGGTGTGAAATTTGATTGAGTATTATTAAAAGTTATACATTTAGACGTCAATACAGACGTCAATTCTCAACAGTTCTCTATGTAATTTTGTAGGCGCCATCACCTTTTATTACGGCAACTTCCCTGTAAATTTGGCGAAGCTTGATTAATTACTGCATAAGTTATTAATGAGATTGGTGTAAAATTTGATTGAGTATTATTAAAAGTTATTCATTTAGACGTCAATTCAGACGTCAATTCTCAACTGTTTTCCATGTAGTTTTGCAGGCACCATCGGCTGGTATTACGGCAACTTCCCTGTAAATTTGGCGAAGTTTGATTAATTACTGCAAAAATTATTAATGAGCTTGGTGTGAAATTTGATTGACTATTATTAAAAGTTATTCATTTAGACGTCAATTCAGACGTCAATTCTCAACCGTTTTCCATACAGTTTTGCAGGCAACATTGGCTTTTATTACGGCAACTTCCCTGTAAATTTGGCGTAGTTTGATTAATTACTGCATAAGTTATTAGTGAGATTGGTGTAAAATTTGATTGAGTATTATTAAAAGTTATTCATTTAGACGTCAATTCAGACGTCAATTCTTAACTGTTTTCCATGTAATTTTGTAGGCGCCATCGGCTGGTACTACGGCAACTTCCGTGTAAATTTGGCGAAGTTTGATTAATTATTGCAGAAGTTATTAATGAGCTTGGTGTGAAATTTGATTGAATGTTATTAAAAGTTATTCATTTAGACGTCAATTCAGACGTCAATTCTCAACCGTTTTCCATGTAGTTTTGCAGGCAACATTGGCTGTTATTACGGCAACTTCCCTGTAAATTTGGCGAAGTTTGATTAATTACTGCAAAAGGTATTAATGAGATTGGTGTGAAATTTGATTGAGTATTATTAAAAGTTATTCATTTAGACGTCAATTCAGACGTCAATTCTCAACCGTTTTCCATGTAATTTTGTAGGCGCCATCGGCTGGTACTACGGCAACTTCCGTGTAAATTTGGCGAAGTTTGATTAATTATTGCAGAAGTTATTAATGAGCTTGGTGTGAAATTTGATTGACTATTATTAAAAGTTATTCATTTAGACGTCAATTCAGACGTCAATTCTCAACCGTTTTCCATGCAGTTTTGCAGGCAACATTGGCTTTTATTACGGCAACTTCCCTGTAAATTTGGCGTAGTTTGATTAATTACTGCATAAGTTATTAGTGAGATTGGTGTAAAATTTGATTGAGTATTATTAAAAGTTATTCATTTAGACGTCAATTCAGACGTCAATTCTTAACTGTTTTCCATGTAATTTTGTAGGCGCCATCGGCTGGTACTACGGCAACTTCCGTGTAAATTTGGCGAAGTTTGATTAATTATTGCCGAAGTTATTAATGAGCTTGGTGTGAAATTTGATTGACTATTATTAAAAGTTATTCATTTAGACGTCAATTCAGACGTCAATTCTAAACTGTTTCCTATGTAGTTTTGCAGGCACCATCGGCTGGTATTACGGCAACTTCTCTGTAAATTTGGCGAAGTTTGATTAATTACTGCAAAAGTTATTAATGAGATTGGTATGAAATTTGTTTTAGTATTATTAAAAGTTATTCATTTAGACGTCAATTCAGACGTCAATTCTCAACCGTTTTCCATGCAGTTTTGCAGGCAACATTGGCTTTTATTACGGCATCTTCCCTGTACATTTGTCGAAGTTTGATTAATTACTGCATAAGTTATTAATGAGATTGGTGTAAAATTTGATTGAGTATTATTAAAAGTTATTCATTTAGACGTCAATTCAGACGTCAATTCTTAACTGTTTTCCATGTAATTTTGTAGGCGCCATCGGCTGGTACTACGGCAACTTCCGTGTAAATTTGGCGAAGTTTGATTAATTATTGCCGAAGTTATTAATGAGCTTGGTGTGAAATTTGATTGACTATTATTAAAAGTTATTCATTTAGACGTCAATTCAGACGTCAATTCTAAACTGTTTCTTATGTAGTTTTGCAGGCACCATCGGCTGGTATTACGGCAACTTCTCTGTAAATTTGGCGAAGTTTGATTAATTACTGCAAAAGTTATTAATGAGATTGGTATGAAATTTGTTTTAGTATTATTAAAAGTTATTCATTTAGACGTCAATTCAGACGTCAATTCTCAACCGTTTTCCATGTAGTTTTGCAGGCAACATTGTCTGTTATTACGGCAACTTCCCTGTAAATTTGGCGAAGTTTGATTAATTACTGCAAAAGTTATTAATGAGATTGGTGTGAAATTTGATTGAGTATTATTAAAAGTTATACATTTAGACGTCAATACAGACGTCAATTCTCAACAGTTCTCTATGTAATTTTGTAGGCGCCATCACCTTTTATTACGGCAACTTCCCTGTAAATTTGGCGAAGCTTGATTAATTACTGCATAAGTTATTAATGAGATTGGTGTAAAATTTGATTGAGTATTATTAAAAGTTATTCATTTAGACGTCAATTCAGACGTCAATTCTCAACTGTTTTCCATGTAGTTTTGCAGGCACCATCGGCTGGTATTACGGCAACTTCCCTGTAAATTTGGCGAAGTTTGATTAATTACTGCAAAAATTATTAATGAGCTTGGTGTGAAATTTGATTGACTATTATTAAAAGTTATTCATTTAGACGTCAATTCAGACGTCAATTCTCAACCGTTTTCCATACAGTTTTGCAGGCAACATTGGCTTTTATTACGGCAACTTCCCTGTAAATTTGGCGTAGTTTGATTAATTACTGCATAAGTTATTAGTGAGATTGGTGTAAAATTTGATTGAGTATTATTAAAAGTTATTCATTTAGACGTCAATTCAGACGTCAATTCTTAACTGTTTTCCATGTAATTTTGTAGGCGCCATCGGCTGGTACTACGGCAACTTCCGTGTATATTTGGCGAAGTTTGATTAATTATTGCAGAAGTTATTAATGAGCTTGGTGTGAAATTTGATTGACTATTATTAAAAGTTATTCATTTAGACGTCAATTCAGACGTCAATTCTAAACTTTTTCCTATGTAGTTTTGCAGGCACCATCGGCTGGTATTACGGCAACTTCCCTGTAAATTTGGCTAAGTTTGATTAATTACTGCAAAAGTTATTAATGAGATTGGTGTGAAATTTGTTTTAGTATTATTAAAAGTTATTCATTTAGACGTCAATTCAGACGTCAATTCTCAACCGTTTTCCATGTAGTTTTGCAGGCAACATTGGCTGTTATTACGGCAACTTCCCTGTAAATTTGGCGAAGTTTGATTAATTACTGCAAAAGTTATTAATGAGATTGGTGTGAAATTTGATTGAGTATTATTAAAAGTTATTCATTTAGACGTCAATTCAGACGTCAATTCTCAACCGTTCTCTATGTAATTTTGTAGGCGTCATCACCTTTTATTACGGCAACTTCCCTGTAAATTTGGCGAAGTTTGATTAATTACTGCAAAAGTTATTAATGTGATTGGTGTGAAATTTGATTGAGTATTATTAAAAGTTATTCATTTAGACGTCAATTCAGACGTCAATTCTCAACCATTTTCCATGTAGTTTTGCAGGCAACATCGGCTGGTATTACGGCAACTTCCGTTTGAATTTGGCGAAGTTTGATTAATTATCGCAGAAGTTATTAATGAGCTTGGTGTGAAATTTGATTGACTATTATTAAAAGTTATTCATTTAGACGTCAATTCAGACGTCGATTCTCAACCGTTTTCCATGTAGTTTTGCAGGTAACATTGGCTGTTATTACGGCAACTTCCCTGTGAATTTGGCGAAGTTTGATTAATTACTGCAAAAGTTATTAATGAGATTGGTGTGAAATTTGATTGAGTATTATCAAAAGTTATTCATTTAGACGTCAATTCAGACGTCAATGCTCAACCGTTTTCCATGTAATTTTGCAGGCACCATCGGCTGGTATTACGGCAACTGCCCTGTAAATTTGGCGAACAGTGATTAATTACTGCAAAAGTTATTAATGAGATTGGTGTGAAATTTGATTGAGTATTATTAAAAGTTACTCATTTAGACGTCAATTCAGACGTCAATTCTCAACCGTTTTCCATGCAGTTTTGCAGGCAACATTGGCTTTTATTACGGCATCTTCCCTGTACATTTGTCGAAGTTTGATTAATTACTGCATAAGTTATTAATGAGATTGGTGTAAAATTTGATTGAGTATTATTAAAAGTTATTCATTTAGACGTCAATTCAGACGTCAATTCTTAACTGTTTTCCATGTAATTTTGTAGGCGCCATCGGCTGGTACTACGGCAACTTACGTGTAAATTTGGCGAAGTTTGATTAATTATTGCCGAAGTTATTAATGAGCTTGGTGTGAAATTTGATTGACTATTATTAAAAGTTATTCATTTAGACGTCAATTCAGACGTCAATTCTAAACTGTTTCCTATGTAGTTTTGCAGGCACCATCGGCTGGTATTACGGCAACTTCTCTGTAAATTTGGCGAAGTTTGATTAATTACTGCAAAAGTTATTAATGAGATTGGTATGAAATTTGTTTTAGTATTATTAAAAGTTATTCATTTGGACGTCAATTCAGACGTCAATTCTCAACCGTTTTCCATGTAGTTTTGCAGGCAACATTGTCTGTTATTACGGCAACTTCCCAGTAAATTTGGCGAAGTTTGATTAATTACTGCAAAAGTTATTAATGAGATTGGTGTGAAATTTGATTGAGTATTATTAAAAGTTATACATTTAGACGTCAATTCAGACGTCAATTCTCAACAGTTCTCTATGTAATTTTGTAGGCGCCATCACCTTTTATTACGGCAACTTCCCTGTAAATTTGGCGAAGCTTGATTAATTACTGCATCAGTTATTAATGAGATTGGTGTAAAATTTGATTGAGTATTATTAAAAGTTATTCATTTAGACGTCAATTCAGACGTCAATTCTCAACTGTTTTCCATGTAGTTTTGCAGGCACCATCGGCTGGTATTACGGCAACTTCCCTGTAAATTTGGCGAAGTTTGATTAATTACTGCAAAAATTATTAATGAGCTTGGTGTGAAATTTGATTGACTATTACTAAAAGTTATTCATTTAGACGTCAATTCAGACGTCAATTCTCAACCGTTTTCCATACAGTTTTGCAGGCAACATTGGCTTTTATTACGGCAACTTCCCTGTAAATTTGGCGTAGTTTGATTAATTACTGCATAAGTTATTAGTGAGATTGGTGTAAAATTTGATTGAGTATTATTAAAAGTTATTCATTTAGACGTCAATTCAGACGTCAATTCTTAACTGTTTTCCATGTAATTTTGTAGGCGCCATCGGCTGGTACTACGGCAACTTCCGTGTAAATTTGGCGAAGTTTGATTAATGTAAACTTTGCGAAGTTTGATTTATTACTGCAAAAATTATTAAAGAGATTGTTGTGAAATTTGATTGAGTATTATTAAAAGTTATTCATTTAAACGTCAATTCAGACGTCACTTCTCAATGTTTTCCATGTAATTTTGCAGACACCATCAGCTGGTATTACCGCAACTTCCATGTAAATTTGACGAAGTTTGCTTAATTACTGCAAAAGTTATTAATGAGATTGGTGTGAAATTTGATTGAGTATTATTAAAAGTAATTCATTTAGACGTCAATTCAGACGTCAATTCTCAACCGTTTTCGATGTAGTTTTGCAGGCACCATCGGCTGGTATTACGGCAACTTCCGTTTGAATTTGGCGAAGTTTGATTAATTATCGCAGAAGTTATTAATGAGCTTGGTGTGAAATTTGATTGACTATTATTAAAAGTTATTCATTTAGACGTCAATTCAGACGTCGATTCTCAACCGTTTTCCATGTAGTTTTGCAGGTAACATTGGCTGTTATTACGGCAACTTCCCTGTAAATTTGGCGAAGTTTGATTAATTACTGCAAAAGTTATTAATGAGATTGGTGTGAAATTTGATTGAGTATTATCAAAAGTTATTCATTTAGACGTCAATTCAGACGTCAATGCTCAACCGTTTTCCATGTAATTTTGCAGGCACCATCGGCTGGTATAACGGCAACTGCCCTGTAAATTTGGCGAACAGTGATTAATTACTGCAAAAGTTATTAATGAGATTGGTGTGAAATTTGATTGAGTATTATTAAAAGTTACTCATTTAGACGTCAATTCAGACGTCAATTCTCAACCGTTTTCCATGCAGTTTTGCAGGCAACATTGGCTTTTATTACGGCATCTTCCCTGTACATTTGTCGAAGTTTGATTAATTACTGCATAAGTTATTAATGAGATTTTTGTAAAATTTGATTGAGTATTATTAAAAGTTATTCATTTAGACGTCAATTCAAACGTCAATTCTCAACCGTTTTCCATGTAGTTTTGCAGGCACCATCGGCTGGTATTACGGCAACTTCCCTGTAAATTTGGCGAAGTTTGAATATTTACTGCAAAAATTATTAATGAGATTGGTGTAAAATTTGATTGAGTATTATTAAAAGTTATTCATTTAGACGTCAATTCAGACGTCAATTCTAAACTGTTTCCTATGTAGTTTTGCAGGCACCATCGGCTGGTATTACGGCAACTTCCCTGTAAATTTGGCGAAGTTTGATTAATTACTGCAAAAGTTAGTAATGAGATTGGTGTGAAATTTGTTTTAGTATTATTAAAAGTTATTCATTTAGACGTCAATTCAGACGTCAATTCTCAACCGTTTTCCATGTAGTTTTGCAGGCAACATTGGCTGTTATTACGGCAACTTCCCTGTAAATTTGGCGAAGTTTGATTAATTACTGCAAAAGTTATTAATGAGATTGGTGTGAAATTTGATTGAGTATTATTAAAAGTTATTCATTTAGACGTCAATTCAGACGTCAATTCTCAACCGTTTTCGATGTAGTTTTGCAGGCACCATCGGCTGGTAATACGGCAACTTCCGTGTAAATTTGGCGAAGTTTGATTAATTATTGCAGAAGTTATTAATGAGCTTGGTGTGAAATTTGATTGACTATTATTAAAAGTTATTCATTTAGACGTCAATTCAGACGTCAATTCTCAACCGTTTTCCATGTAGTTTTCCAGGCCACATTGGCTGTTATTACAGCAACTTCCCTGTAAATTTGGCGAAGTTTGATCAATTATTGCAAAAGTTATTAATGAGATTGGTGTGAAATTTGATTGAGTATTATTAAAAGTTATTCATGTAGACGTCAATTCAGACGTCAATTCTCAACCGTTTTCCATGTAATTTTGCAGGCAACATCGGCTGTTATTACGGCAACTTCCCTGTAAATTTGGCGAAGTTTGATTAATGTAAACTTTGCGAAGTTTGATTTATTACTGCAAAAATTATTAAAGAGATTGTTGTGAAATTTGATTGAGTATTATTAAAAGTTATTCATTTAAACGTCAATTCAGACGTCACTTCTCAATGTTTTCCATGTAATTTTGCAGACACCATCAGCTGGTATTACCGCAACTTCCCTGTAAATTTGACGAAGTTTGCTTAATTACTGCAAAAGTTATTAATGAGATTGGTGTGAAATTTGATTGAGTATTATTAAAAGTTATTCATTTAGACGTCAATTCAGACGTCAATTCTCAACCGTTTTCGCTGTAGTTTTGCAGGCACCATCGGCTGGTATTACGGCAGCTTCCGTGTGAATTTGGCGAAGTTTGATTAATTACTGCAAAAGTTAGTAATGAGATTGGTGTGAAATTTGTTTTAGTATTATTAAAAGTTATTCATTTAGACGTCAATTCAGACGTCAATTCTCAACCGTTTTCCATGTAGTTTTGCAGGCAACATTGGCTGTTATTACGGCAACTTCCCTGTAAATTTGGCGAAGTTTGATTAATTACTGCAAAAGTTATTAATGAGATTGGTGTGAAATTTGATTGAGTATTATTAAAAGTTATTCATTTAGACGTCAATTCAGACGTCAATTCTCAACCGTTTTCGATGTAGTTTTGCAGGCACCATCGGCTGGTAATACGGCAACTTCCGTGTAAATTTGGCGAAGTTTGATTAATTATTGCAGAAGTTATTAATGAGCTTGGTGTGAAATTTGATTGACTATTATTAAAAGTTATTCATTTAGACGTCAATTCAGACGTCAATCCTCAACCGTTTTCCATGTAGTTTTGCAGGCCACATTGGCTGTTATTACAGCAACTTCCCTGTAAATTTGGCGAAGTTTGATCAATTACTGCAAAAGTTATTAATGAGATTGGTGTGAAATTTGATTGAGTATTATTAAAAGTTATTCATGTAGACGTCAATTCAGACGTCAATTCTCAACCGTTTTCCATGTAATTTTGCAGGCAACATCGGCTGTTATTACGGCAACTTCCCTGTAAATTTGGCGAAGTTTGATTAATGTAAACTTTGCGAAGTTTGATTTATTACTGCAAAAATTATTAAAGAGATTGTTGTGAAATTTGATTGAGTATTATTAAAAGTTATTCATTTAAACGTCAATTCAGACGTCACTTCTCAATGTTTTCCATGTAATTTTGCAGACACCATCAGCTGGTATTACCGCAACTTCCCTGTAAATTTGACGAAGTTTGCTTAATTACTGCAAAAGTTATTAATGAGATTGGTGTGAAATTTGATTGAGTATTATTAAAAGTTATTCATTTAGACGTCAATTCAGACGTCAATTCTCAACCGTTTTCGATGTAGTTTTGCAGGCACCATCGGCTGGTATTACGGCAACTTCCGTGTGAATTTGGCGAAGTTTGATTAATTATCGCAGAAGTTATTAATGAGATTGGTGTGAAATTTGATTGAGTATTATCAAAAGTTATTCATTTAGACGTCAATTCAGACGTCAATGCTCAACCGTTTTCCATGTAATTTTGCAGGCACCATCGGCTGGTATTACGGCAACTGCCCTGTAAATTTGGCGAACAGTGATTAATTACTGCAAAAGTTATTAATGAGATTGGTGTGAAATTTGATTGAGTATTATCAAATGTTATTCATTTAGACGTCAATTCAGACGTCAATTCTCAACCGTTTTCCATACAGTTTTGCAGGCAACATTGGCTTTTATTACGGCAACTTCCCTGTACATTTGTCGAAGTTTGATTAATTACTGCATAAGTTATTAATGAGATTGGTGTAAAATTTGATTGAGTATTATTAAAAGTTATTCATTTAGACGTCAATTCAGACGTCAATTCTCAACTGTTTTCCATGTAGTTTTGCAGGCACCATCGGCTGGTATTACGGCAACTTCCCTATAAATTTGGCGAAGTTTGATTAATTACTGCAAAAATTATTAATGAGCTTGGTGTGAAATTTGATTGACTATTATTAAAAGTTATTCATTTAGACGTCAATTCAGACGTCAATTCTCAACCGTTTTCCATGTAGTTTTGCAGACACCATCGGCTGGTATTACGGCAACTTCCCTGTAAATTTGGCGAAGTTTGAATATTTACTGCAAAAATTATTAATGAGATTGGTGTAAAATTTGATTGAGTATTATTAAAAGTTATTCATTTAGACGTCAATTCAGACGTCAATTCTAAACTGTTTCCTATGTAGTTTTGCAGGCACCATCGGCTGGTATTACGGCAACTTCCCTGTAAATTTGGCGAAGTTTGATTAATTACTGCAAAAGTTATTAATGAGATTGGTGTGAAATTTGATTTAGTATTATTAAAAGTTATTCATTTAGACGTCAATTCAGACGTCAATTCTCAACCGTTTTCCATGTAGTTTTGCAGGCAACATTGGCTGTTATTACGGCAACTTCCCTGTAAATTTGGCGAAGTTTGATTAATTACTGCAAAAGTTATTAATGAGATTGGTGTGAAATTTGATTGAGTATTATTAAAAGTAATTCATTTAGACGTCAATTCAGACGTCAATTCTCAACCGTTTTCGATGTAGTTTTGCAGGCACCATCGGCTGGTAATACGGCAACTTCCGTGTAAATTTGGCGAAGTTTGATTAATTATTGCAGAAGTTATTAATGAGCTTGTTGTGAAATTTGATTGACTATTATTAAAAGTTATTCATTTAGACGTCAATTCAGACGTCAATTCTCAACCGTTTTCCATGCAGTTTTGCAGGCAACATTGGCTTTTATTACGGCAACTTCCCTGTAAATTTGGCGTAGTTTGATTAATTACTGCATAAGTTATTAATGAGATTGGTGTAAAATTTGATTGAGTATTATTAAAAGTTATTCATTTAGACGTCAATTCAGACGTCAATTCTTAACTGTTTTCCATGTAATTTTGTAGGCGCCATCGGCTGGTAGTACGGCAACTTCCGTGTAAATTTGGCGAAGTTTGATTAATTATTGCAGAAGTTATTAATGAGCTTGGTGTGAAATTTGATTGACTATTATTAAAAGTTATTCATTTAGACGTCAATTCAGACGTCAATTCTCAACCGTTTTACATGTAGTTTTGCAGGCAACATTGGCTGTTATTACGGCAACTTCCCTGTAAATTTGGCGAAGTTTGATTAATTATTATTTATATATTACTGCAAAAGTTATTAATGAGATTGGTGTGAAATTTGATTGAGTATTATTAAAAGTTATTCATTTAGACGTCAATTCAGACGTCAATTCTCAACCGTTTTCCATGTAATTTTGTAGGCGCCATCACCTTTTATTACGGCAACTTCCCTGTAAATTTGTCGAAGTTTGATTAATTACTGCATAAGTTATTAATGAGATTGGTGTAAAATTTGATTGAGTATTATTAAAAGTTATTCATTTAGACGTCAATTCAGACGTCAATTCTCAGCTGTTTTCCATGTAGTTTTGCAGGCACCATCGGCTGGTATTACGGCAACTTCCCTGTAAATTTTGCGAAGTTTGATTAATTACTGCAAAAAATTATTAATGTGCTTGGTGTGAAATTTGATTGAGTATTATTAAAAGTTATTCATTTAGACGTCAATTCAGACGTCAATTCTCAACCGTTTTCCATGTAGTTTTGCAGGCCACATTGGCTGTTATTACAGCAACTTCCCTGTAAATTTGGCGAAGTTTGATTAATTACTGCAAAAGTTATTAATGAGATTGGTGTGAAATTTGATTGAGTATTATTAAAAGTTATTCATTTAGACGTCAATTCAGACGTCAATTCTCAACCGTTTTCCATGTAATTTTGCAGGCAACATCGGCTGTTATTACGGCAACTTCCCTGTAAATTTGGCGAAGTTTGATTAATGTAAACTTTGCGAAGTTTGATTTATTACTGCAAAAATTATTAAAGAGATTGTTGTGAAATTTGATTGAGTATTATTAAAAGTTATTCATTTAAACGTCAATTCAGACGTCACTTCTCAATGTTTTCCATGTAATTTTGCAGACACCATCAGCTGGTATAACAGCAACTTCCCTGTAAATTTGACGAAGTTTGATTAATTACTGCAAAAGTTATTAATGAGATTGGTGTGAAATTTGATTGAGTATTATTAAAAGTTATTCATTTAGACGTCAATTCAGACGTCAATTCTCAACCGTTTTTGATGTAGTTTTGCAGGCACCATCGGCTGGTATTACGGCAAGTTCCGTGTGAATTTGGCGAAGTTTGATTAATTATTGCAGAAGTTATTAATGAGCTTGGTGTGAAATTTGATTGACTATTATTAAAAGTTATTCATTTAGACGTCAATTCAGACGTCAATTCTCAACCGTTTTACATGTAGTTTTGCAGGCAACATTGGCTGTTATTACGGCAACTTCCCTGTAAATTTGGCGAAGTTTGATTAATTATTATTTATATATTACTGCAAAAGTTATTAATGAGATTGGTGTGAAATTTGATTGAGTATTATTAAAAGTTATTCATTTAGACGTCAATTCAGACGTCAATTCTCAACCGTTTTCCATGTAATTTTGTAGGCGCCATCACCTTTTATTACGGCAACTTCCCTGTAAATTTGTCGAAGTTTGATTAATTACTGCATAAGTTATTAATGAGATTGGTGTAAAATTTGATTGAGTATTATTAAAAGTTATTCATTTAGACGTCAATTCAGACGTCAATTCTCAGCTGTTTTCCATGTAGTTTTGCAGGCACCATCGGCTGGTATTACGGCAACTTCCCTGTAAATTTTGCGAAGTTTGATTAATAACTGCAAAAAATTATTAATGTGCTTGGTGTGAAATTTGATTGAGTATTATTAAAAGTTATTCATTTAGACGTCAATTCAGACGTCAATTCTCAACCGTTTTCCATGTAGTTTTGCAGGCCACATTGGCTGTTATTACAGCAACTTCCCTGTAAATTTGGCGAAGTTTGATTAATTACTGCAAAAGTTATTAATGAGATTGGTGTGAAATTTGATTGAGTATTATTAAAAGTTATTCATTTAGACGTCAATTCAGACGTCAATTCTCAACCGTTTTCCATGTAATTTTGCAGGCAACATCGGCTGTTATTACGGCAACTTCCCTGTAAATTTGGCGAAGTTTGATTAATGTAAACTTTGCGAAGTTTGATTTATTACTGCAAAAATTATTAAAGAGATTGTTGTGAAATTTGATTGAGTATTATTAAAAGTTATTCATTTAAACGTCAATTCAGACGTCACTTCTCAATGTTTTCCATGTAATTTTGCAGACACCATCAGCTGGTATAACAGCAACTTCCCTGTAAATTTGACGAAGTTTGATTAATTACTGCAAAAGTTATTAATGAGATTGGTGTGAAATTTGATTGAGTATTATTAAAAGTTATTCATTTAGACGTCAATTCAGACGTCAATTCTCAACCGTTTTTGATGTAGTTTTGCAGGCACCATCGGCTGGTATTACGGCAACTTCCGTGTGAATTTGGCGAAGTTTGATTAATTATCGCAGAAGTTATTAATGAGCTTGGTGTGAAATTTGATTGACTATTATTAAAAGTTATTCATTTAGACGTCAATTCAGACGTCGATTCTCAACCGTTTTCCATGTAGTTTTGCAGGCAACATTGGCTGTTATTACGGCAACTTCCCTGTAAATTTGTCGAAGTTTGATTAATTACTGCAAAAGTTATTAATGAGATTGGTGTGAAATTTGATTGAGTATTATCAAAAGTTATTCATTTAGACGTCAATTCAGACGTCAATTCTCAACCGTTTTCCATGTAATTTTGCAGGCACCATCGGCTGGTATTACGGCAACTGCCCTGTAAATTTGGCGAACTGTGATTAATTACTGCAAAAGTTATTAATGAGATTGGTGTGAGATTTGATTGAGTATTATTAAAAGTTACTCATTTAGACGTCAATTCAGACGTCAATTCTTAACCGTTTTTCATGCAGTTTTGCAGGCAACATTGGCTGTTATTACGGCGACTTCCCTGTAAATTTGTCGAAGTTTGATTAATTACTGCATAAGTTAATAATGAGATTGGTGTAAAATTGATTGAGTATCATTAAAAGTTATTCATTTAGACGTCAATTTAGACGTCAATTCTCAACCGTTTTCGATGTAGTTTTGCAGGCACCATCGGCTGGTACTACGGCAACTTCCGTGTAAATTTGGCGAAGTTTGATTAATATTGCAGAAGTTATTAATGAGCTTGGTGTGAAATTTGATTGACTATTATTAAAAGTTATTCATTTAGACGTCAATTCAGACGTCAATTCTCAACCGTTTTCCATGCAGTTTTGCAGGCAACATTGGCTTTTATTACGGCAACTTCCATGTAAATTTGGCGTAGTTTGATTAATTACTGCATAAGTTATTAATGAGCTTGGTGTGAAATTTGATTGACTATTATTAAAAGTTATTCATTTAGACGTCAATTCAGACGTCAATTCTCAACCGTTTTACATGTAGTTTTGCAGGCAACATTGGCTGTTATTACGGCAACTTCCCTGTAAATTTGGCGAAGTTTGATTAATTATTATTTATATATTACTGCAAAAGTTATTAATGAGATTGGTGTGAAATTTGATTGAGTATTATTAAAAGTTATTCATTTAGACGTCAATTCAGACGTCAATTCTCAACCGTTTTCCATGTAATTTTGTAGGCGCCATCACCTTTTATTACGGCAACTTCCCTGTAAATTTGTCGAAGTTTGATTAATTACTGCATAAGTTATTAATGAGATTGGTGTAAAATTTGATTGAGTATTATTAAAAGTTATTCATTTAGACGTCAATTCAGACGTCAATTCTCAACTGTTTTCCATGTAGTTTTGCAGGCACCATCGGCTGGTATTACGGCAACTTCCCTGTAAATTTTGCGAAGTTTGATTAATTACTGCAAAAAATTATTAATGAGCTTTGGTGTGAAATTTGATTGAGTATTATTAAAAGTTATTCATTTAGACGTCAATTCAGACGTCAATTCTCAACCGTTTTCCATGTAGTTTTGGCAGGCCACATTGGCTGTTATTACAGCAACTTCCCTGTAAAGTTGGCGAAGTTTGATTAATTACTGCAAAAGTTATTAATGAGATTGGTGTGAAATTTAATTGAGTATTATTAAAAGTTATTCATTTAGACGTCAATTCAGACGTCAATTCTCAACCGTTTTCCATGTAATTTTGCAGGCAACATCGGCTGTTATTACGGCAACTTCCCTGTAAATTTGGCGAAGTTTGATTAATGTAAACTTTGCGAAGTTTGATTTATTACTGCAAAAATTATTAAAGAGATTGTTGTGAAATTTGATTGAGTATTATTAAAAGTTATTCATTTAAACGTCAATTCAGACGTCACTTCTCAATGTTTTCCATGTAATTTTGCAGACACCATCAGCTGGTATTACAGCAACTTCCCTGTAAATTTGACGAAGTTTGATTAATTACTGCAAAAGTTATTAATGAGATTGGTGTGAAATTTTGATTGAGTATTATTAAAAGTTATTCATTTAGACGTCAATTCAGACGTCAATTCTCAACCGTTTTTGATGTAGTTTTGCAGGCACCATCGGCTGGTATTACGGCAACTTCCGTGTGAATTTGGCGAAGTTTGATTAATTATCGCAGAAGTTATTAATGAGCTTGGTGTGAAATTTGATTGACTATTATTAAAAGTTATTTATTTAGACGTCAATTCAGACGTCGATTCTCAACCGTTTTCCATGTAGTTTTTCAGGCAACATTGGCTGTTATTACGGCAACTTCCCTGTAAATTTGACGAAGTTTGATTAATTACTGCAAAAAATTATTAATGAGCTTGGTGTGAAATTTGATTGAGTATTATAAAAGTTATTCATTTAGACGTCAATTCAGACGTCAATTCTCAACCGTTTTCCATGTAGTTTTGCAGGCCACATTGGCTGTTATTACAGCAACTTCCCTGTAAAGTTGGCGAAGTTTGATTAATTACTGCAAAAGTTATTAATGAGATTGGTGTGAAATTTGATTGAGTATTATTAAAAGTTATTCATTTAGACGTCAATTCAGACGTCAATTCTCAACCGTTTTCCATGTAATTTTGCAGGCAACATCGGCTGTTATTACGGCAACTTCCCTGTAAATTTGGCGAAGTTTGATTAATGTAAACTTTGCGAAGTTTGATTTATTACTGCAAAAATTATTAAAGAGATTGTTGTGAAATTTGATTGAGTATTATTAAAAGTTATTCATTTAAACGTCAATTCAGACGTCACTTCTCAATGTTTTCCATGTAATTTGCAGACACCATCAGCTGGTATTACAGCAACTTCCCTGTAAATTTGACGAAGTTTGATTAATTACTGCAAAAGTTATTAATGAGATTGGTGTGAAATTTGATTGAGTATTATTAAAAGTTATTCATTTAGACGTCAATTCAGACGTCAATTCTCAACCGTTTTCCATGTAATTTTGTAGGCGCTATCACCCTTTATTACGGCAACTTCCCTGTAAATTTGTCGAAGTTTGATTAATTACTGCATAAGTTATTAATGAGATTGTTGTGAAATTTGATTGAGTATTATCAAAAGTTATTCATTTAGACGTCAATTCAGACGTCAATTCTCAACCGTTTTCGATGTAGTTTTGCAGGCACCATCGGCTGGTATTACGGCAACTTCCTGTAAATTTGGCGAAGTTTGATTAATTACTGCAAAAGTTATTAATGAGATTGGTGTGAAATTTGATTGAGTATTATCAAAAGTTATTCATTTAGACGTCAATTCAGACGTCAATTCTCAACCGTTTTCCATGTAATTTTGTAGGCGCTATCACCCTTTATTACGGCAACTTCCCTGTAAAATTTGTCGAAGTTTGATTAATTACTGCATAAGTTATTAATGAGATTGGTGTAAAATTTGATTGAGTATTATTAAAAGTTATTCATTTAGACGTCAATTCAGACGTCAATTTTCAACTGTTTTCCATGTAGTTTGCAGGCACCATCGGCTGGTATTACGGCACTTCCCTGTAAATTTTGCGAAGTTTGATTAATTACTGCAAAAAAATATTAATGAGCTTGGTGTGAAATTTGATTGAGTATTATTAAAAGTTATTCATTTAGACGTCAATTCAGACGTCAATTCTCAACCGTTTTCCATGTAGTTTTGCAGGCCACATTGGCTGTTATTACAGCAACTTCCCTGTAAAGTTGGCGAAGTTTGATTAATTACTGCAAAAGTTATTAATGAGATTGGTGTGAAATTTGATTGAGTATTATTAAAAGTTATTCATTTAGACGTCAATTCAGACGTCAATTCTCAACCGTTTTCCATGTAATTTTGCAGGCAACATCGGCTGTTATTACGGCAACTTCCCTGTAAATTTGGCGAAGTTTGATTAATGTAAACTTTGCGAAGTTTGATTTATTACTGCAAAAATTATTAAAGAGATTGTTGTGAAATTTGATTGAGTATTATTAAAAGTTATTCATTTAAACGTCAATTCAGACGTCACTTCTCAATGTTTTCCATGTAATTTTGCAGACACCATCAGCTGGTATTACAGCAACTTCCCTGTAAATTTGACGAAGTTTGATTAATTACTGCAAAAGTTATTAATGAGATTGGTGTGAAATTTGATTGAGTATTATTAAAAGTTATTCATTTAGACGTCAATTCAGACGTCAATTCTCAACCGCTTTCGATGTAGTTTTGCAGGCACCATCGGCTGGTATTACGGCAACTTCCGTGTGAATTTGGCGTAGTTTGATTAATTACTGCATAAGTTATTAATGAGATTGGTATAAAATTTGATTGAGTATTATTAAAAGTTATTCATTTAGACGTCAATTCAGATGTCAATTCTTAACTGTTTTCCATGTAATTTTGTAGGCGCCATCGGCTGGTACTACGGCAACTTCCGTGTAAATTTGGCGAAGTTTGAATAATTATTGCAGAAGTTATTAATGAGCTTGGTGTGAAATTTGATTGACTATTATTAAAAGTTATTAATTTAGACGTCAATTCAGACGTCAATTCTCAACCGTTTTACATGTATTGTTGCAGGCAACATTGGCTGTTATTACGGCAACTTCCCTGTAAATTTGGCGAAGTTTGATTAATTATTATTTATATATTACTGCAAAAGTTATTAATGAGATTGGTGTGAAATTTGATTGAGTATTATTAAAAGTTATTCATTTAGACGTCAATTCAGACGTCAATTCTCAACCGTTTTCCATGTAATTTTGTAGGCGCCATCACCCTTTATTACGGCAACTTCCCTGTAAATTTGTCGAAGTTTGATTAATTACTGCATAAGTTATTAATGAGATTGGCGTAAAATTTGATTGAGTATTATTAAAAGTTATTCATTTAGACGTCAATTCAGACGTCAATTCTCAACTGTTTTCCATGTAGTTTTGCAGGCACCATCGGCTGGTATTACGGCAACTTCCCTGTAAATTTTGCGAAGTTTGATTAATTACTGCAAAAAAATATTAATGAGCTTGGTGTGAAATTTGATTGAGTATTATTAAAAGTTATTCATTTAGACGTCAATTCAGACGTCAATTCTCAACCGTTTTCCATGTAGTTTTGCAGGCCACATTGGCTGTTATTACAGCAACTTCCCTGTAAATTTGGCGAATTTTGATTAATTACTGCAAAAGTTATTAATGAGATTGGTGTGAAATTTGATTGAGTATTATTAAAAGTTATTCATTTAGACGTCAATTCAGACGTCAATTCTCAACCGTTTTCCATGTAATTTGGCAGGCAACATCGGCTGTTATTACGGCAACTTCCCTGTAAATTTGGCGAAGTTTGATTAATGTAAACTTTGCGAAGTTTGATTTATCACTGCAAAAATTATTAAAGAGATTGTTGTGAAATTTGATTGAGTATTATTAAAAGTTATTCATTTAAACGTCAATTCAGACGTCAATTCTCAACCGTTTCCATGTAGTTTTGCAGGCAACATTGGCTGTTATTACGGCAACTTCCCTGTAAATTTGGCGAAGTTTGATTGATTACTGCAAAAGTTATTAATGAGATTGGTGTGAAATTTGATTGAGTATTATCAAAAGTTATTCATTTAGACGTCAATTCAGACGTCAATTCTCAACCGTTTTCGATGCAGTTTTGCAGGCACCATCGGCTGGAATTACGGCAACTTCCCTGTAAATTTGGCGAAGTTTGATTAATTACTGCAAAAATTATTAATGAGATTGGTGTGAAATTTGATTGAGTATTATCAAAAGTTATTCATTTAGACGTCAATTCAGACGTCAATTCTCAACCGTTTTCCATGTAATTTTGTAGGCGCTATCACCCTTTATTACGGCAACTTCCCTGTAAATTTGGCGAAGTTTGATTAATTACTGCATAAGTTATTAATGAGATTGGTGTAAAATTTGATTGAGTATTATTAAAAGTTATTCATTTAGACGTCAATTCAGACGTCAATTCTCAACTGTTTTCCATGTAGTTTTGCAGGCACCATCGGCTGGTATTACGGCAACTTCCCTGTAAATTTTGCGAAGTTTGATTAATTACTGCAAAAAATTATTAATGAGCTTGGTGTGAAATTTGATTGAGTATTATTAAAAGTTATTCATTTAGACGTCAATTCAGACGTCAATTCTCAACCGTTTTCCATGTAGTTTTGCAGGCCACATTGGCTGTTATTACAGCAACTTCCCTGTAAATTTGGCGAATTTTGATTAATTACTGCAAAAGTTATTAATGAGATTGGTGTGAAATTTGATTGAGTATTATTAAAAGTTATTCATTTAGACGTCAATTCAGACGTCAATTCTCAACCGTTTTCCATGTAATTTTGCAGGCAACATCGGCTGTTATTACGGCAACTTCCCTGTAAATTTGGCGAAGTTTGATTAATGTAAACTTTGCGAAGTTTGATTTATCACTGCAAAAATTATTAAAGAGATTGTTGTGAAATTTGATTGAGTATTATTAAAAGTTATTCATTTAGACGTCAATTCAGACGTCAATTCTCAACCGTTTTCCATGTAGTTTTGCAGGCACCATCGGCTGGTATTACGACAACTTCCCTGCAAATTTGGCGAAGTTTGATTAATTACTGCAAAAATTATTAATGAGCTTGGTGTGAAATTTGATTGACTATTATTAAAAGTTATTCATTTAGACGTCAATTCAGACGTCAATTCTCAACCGTTTTCCATGTAGTTTTGCAGGCAACATTGGCTGTTATTACAGCAACTTCCCTGTAAATTTGGCGAAGTTTGATTAATTACTGCAAAAGTTATTAATGAGATTGGTGTAAATTTGATTGTGTATTATTACAAGTTATTCATTTAGACGTCAATTCAGACGTCAATTCTCAACCGTTTTTCATGTAGTTTTGCAGGCAACATCGGCTGTTATTACGGCAACTTCCCTGTAAATTTGGCGAAGTTTAATTAATGTAAACTTTGCGAAGTTTGATTTATTACTGCAAAAATTATTAAAGAGATTGTTGTGAAATTTGATTGAGTATTATTGAAAGTTATTCATTTAAACGTCAATTCAGACGTCACTTCTCCACTGTTTTCCATGTAATTTTGCAGACACCATCGGCTGGTATTACGGCAACTTCCCTGTAAATTTGACGAAGTTTGATTAATTACTGCAAAAGTTATTAATGAGATTGGTGTGAAATTTGATTGAGTATTATTAAAAGTTATTCATTTAAACGTCAATTCAGACGTCACTTCTCAACTGTTTTCCATGTCATTTTGCAGACACCATCAGCTGGTATTACAGCAACTTCCCTGTAAATTTGACGAAGTTTGATTAATTACTGCAAAAGTTATTAATGAGATTGGTGTGAAATTTGATTGAGTATTATCAAAAGTTATTCATTTAGACGTCAATTCAGACGTCAATTCTCAACCGTTTTCGATGTAGTTTTGCAGGCACCATCGGCTGGTATTACGGCAACTTCCCTGTAAATTTGGCGAAGTTTGATTAATTACTACAAAAGTTATTAATGAGATTGTGTGAAATTTGATTGAGTATTATCAAAAGTTATTCATTTAGACGTCAATTCAGACGTCAATTCTCAACCGTTTTCCATGTAATTTTGCAGGCACCATCGGCTGGTATTACGGCAACTGCCCTGTAAATTTGGCGAACTGTGATTATTTACTGCAAAAGTTATTAATGAGATTGGTGTGAGATTTGATTGAGTATTATTAAAAGTTACTCATTTAGACGTCAATTCAGACGTCAATTCTTAACCGTTTTTCATGCAGTTTTGCAGGCAACATTGGCTGTTATTACGGCGACTTCCCTGTAAATTTGTCGAAGTTTGATTAATTACTGCATAAGTTAATAATGAGATTGGTGTAAAATTGATTGAGTATTATTAAAAGTTATTCATTTAGACGTCAATTTAGACGTCAATTCTCAACTGTTTTCCATATAGTTTTGCAGGCACCATCGGCTGGTATTACGGCAACTTCCCTGTAAATTTGGCGAAGTTTGAGTAATACCTGCAAAAGTTATTAATGAGATTGGTGTGAAATTTGATTGAGTATTATTAAAAGTTATTCATTTAGACGTCAATTTAGACGTCAATTCTCAACCGTTTTCCATGTAATTTTGTAGGCGCCATCGGCTGGTACTACGGCAACTTCCCTGTAAATTTGGCGAAGTTTGATTGATTACTGCAAAAGTTATTAATGAGATTGGTGTGAAATTTGATTGAGTATTATCAAAAGTTATTCATTTAGACGTCAATTCAGACGTCAATTCTCAACCGTTTTCGATGTAGTTTTGCAGGCACCATCGGCTGGTATTACGGCAACTTCCCTGTAAATTTGGCGAAGTTTGATTAATTACTGCAAAAGTTATTAATGAGATTGGTGTGAAATTTGATTGAGTATTATCAAAAGTTATTCATTTAGACGTCAATTCAGACGTCAATTCTCAACCGTTTTCCATGTAATTTTGCAGGCACCATCGGCTGGTATTACGGCAACTGCCCTGTAAATTTGACGAAGTTTGATTAATTACTGCAAAAGTGAAATTTGATTGACTATTATTAAAAGTTATTCATTTAGACGTCAATTCAGACGTCGATTCTCAACCGTTTTCCATGTAGTTTTGCAGGCAACATTGGCTGTTATTACGGCAACTTCCCTGTAAATTTGGCGAAGTTTGATTAATTACTGCATAAGTTATTAATGAGATTGGTGTAAAATTGATTGAGTATTATTAAAAGTTATTCATTTAGACGTCAATTTAGACGTCAATTCTCAACTGTTTTCCATATAGTTTTGCAGGCACCATCGGCTGGTATTACGGCAACTTCCCTGTAAATTTGGCGAAGTTTGAGTAATACCTGCAAAAGTTATTAATGAGATTGGTGTGAAATTTGATTGAGTATTATTAAAAGTTATTCATTTAGACGTCAATTTAGACGTCAATTCTCAACCGTTTTCCATGTAATTTTGTAGGCGCCATCGGCTGGTACTACGGCAACTTCCGTGTAAATTTGGCGAAGTTTGATTAATTATTGCAGAAGTCATTAATGAGCTTGGTGTGAAATTTGATTGACTATTATTAAAAGTTTTTCATTTAGACGTCAATTCAGACGTCAATTCTCAACTGTTTTCCATGTAGTTTTGCAGGCACCATCGGCTGGTATTACGACAACTTCCCTGCCAAATTTGGCGAAGTTTGATTAATTACTGCAAAAATTATTAATGAGCTTGGTGTGAAATTTGATTGACTATTATTAAAAGTTATTCATTTAGACGTCAATTCAGACGTCAATTCTCAACCGTTTTCCATGTAGTTTTGCAGGCAACATTGGCTGTTATTACAGCAACTTCCCTGTAAATTTGGCAAAGTTTGATTAATTACTGCAAAAGTTATTAATGAGATTGGTGTGAAATTTGATTGAGTATTATTAAAAGTTATTCATTTAGACGTCAATTCAGACTTCAATTCTCAACCGTTTTTCATGTAGTTTTGCAGGCAACATTGGCGGTTATTACAGCAACTTCGCTGTAAATTTGGCGAAGTTTGATTAATTACTGGCAAAAGTTATTAATGAGATTGGTGTGAAATTTGATTGAGTATTACCAAAAGTTATTCACTTAGACGTCAATTCAGACGTCAATTCTCAACCGTTTTCGATGTAGTTTTGCAGGCACCATCGGCTGGTATTACGGCAACTTCCCTGTAAATTTGGCGAAGTTTGATTAATTACTGCAAAAGTTATTAATGAGATTGGTGTGAAATTTGATTGAGTATTATCAAAAGTTATTCATTTAGACGTCAATTCAGACGTCAATTCTCAACCGTTTTCCATGTAATTTTGTAGGCGCTATCACACTTTATTACGGCAAACTTCCCTGTAAATTTGTCGAAGTTTGATTAATTACTGCATAAGTTATTAATGAGATTGGTGTAAAATTTGATTGAGTATTATTAAAGGTTATTCATTTAGACGTCAATTCAGACGTCAATTCTCAACTGTTTTCCATGTAGTTTTGCAGGCGCCATCGGCTGGTATTACGGCAACTTCCCTGTAAATTTTGCGAAGTTTGATTAATTACTGCAAAAAATTATTAATGAGCTTGGTGTGAAATTTGATTGAGTATTATTAAAAGTTATTCATTTAGACGTCAATTCAGACGTCAATTCTCAACCGTTTTCCATGTAGTTTTGCAGGCCACATTGGCTGTTATTACAGCAACTTCCCTGTAAATTTGGCGAATTTTGATTAATTACTGCAAAGTTATTAATGAGATTGGTGTGAAATTTGATTGAGTATTATTAAAAGTTATTCATTTAGACGTCAATTCAGACGTCAATTCTCAACCGTTTTCCATGTAATTTTGCAGGCAACATCGGCTGTTATTCCGGCAACTTCCCTGTAAATTTGGCGAAGTTTGATTAATGTAAACTTTGCGAAGTTTGATTTATCACTGCAAAAATTATTAAAGAGATTGTTGTGAAATTTGATTGAGTATTATTAAAAGTTATTCATTTAGACGTCAATTCAGACGTCAATTCTCAACCGTTTTTGATGTAGTTTTGCAGGCACCATCGGCTGGTATTACGGCAACTTCCGTGTGAATTTGGCGAAGTTTGATTAATTATCGCCGAAGTTATTAATGAGCTTGGTGTGAAATTTGATTGACTATTATTAAAAGTTATTCATTTAGACGTCTATTCAGACGTCGATTCTCAACCGTTTTCCATGTAGTTTTGCAGGCAACATTGGCTGTTATTACGGCAACTTCCCTGTAAATTTGGCGAAGTTTGATTGATTACTGCAAAAGTTATTAATGAGATTGGTGTGAAATTTGATTGAGTATTATCAAAAATTAATTTAGACGTCAATTCAGACGTCAATTCTCAACCGTTTTCCATGTAATTTTGCAGCACCATCGGCTGGTATTACGGCAACTGCCCTGTAAATTTGGCGAACTGTGATTATTTACTGCAAAAGTTATTAATGAGATTGGTGTGAGATTTGATTGAGTATTATTAAAAGTTACTCATTTAGACGTCAATTCAGACGTCAATTCTTAACCGTTTTTCATGCAGTTTTGCAGGCAACATTGGCTGTTTATTACGGCGACTTCCCTGTAAATTTGTCGAAGTTTGATTAATTACTGCATAAGTTAATAATGAGATTGGTGTAAAATTGATTGAGTATTATTAAAAGTTATTCATTTAGACGTCAATTTAGACGTCAATTCTCAACTGTTTTCCATATAGTTTTGCAGGCACCATCGGCTGGTATTACGGCAACTTCCCTGTAAATTTGGCGAAGTTTGAGTAATACCTGCAAAAGTTATTAATGAGATTGGTGTGAAATTTGATTGAGTATTATTAAAAGTTATTCATTTAGACGTCAATTTAGACGTCAATTCTCAACCGTTTTCCATGTAGTTTTGTAGGCGCCATCGGCTGGTACTACGGCAACTTCCGTGTAAATTTGGCGAAGTTTGATTAATTATTGCAGAAGTCATTAATGAGCTTGGTGTGAAATTTGATTGACTATTATTAAAAGTTATTCATTTAGACGTCAATTCAGACGTCAATTCTAAACTGTTTTCCATGTAGTTTTGCGG
>CAXHKU010000335.1:0-28028 GCA_964017125.1 Flabesymbios commensalis
AAATGCAGTCCCATTGAAACACATGTATAATGCCAACATTCCAAGGGCCGAAATCACCACTTTCGTCCCTAGCTGCCCCCCTATGTGACACACCATAATAAAGCCTAAGCTGTCCTTTTTTAAAACTGTTTCGAAAATGGTATGCTAACTTCCTGCGTTTTGAGCTACGCTCCAATGTTGAAAAAATGGTCCGTTTTGCCCAGATCTCCCGAAATATTCATGCGCCCATTCCCAGAAAAGACACAAATCCTTCTCACCCCATGTGTCCATCCGAAAATCTCACATAACAGTTATACCTCATATCACAGATAGCGAAAACAGTGTGTGCTTACAATTTATCCACATAATTACAACATTCCTGTATTTTTCTTAATTCACCAGAAGCGGAAACAACCATTTAAAGCAGTAATTTGGGTAGGGATTCTCTAGTCAGTAGCCACCCCCCTTGGATTTCGGCTCATTTAGGGTGGTGAGACCATATATAAAAATAAAATTATTTTTGTTTTATTTTTTTCAAACAAGGATGGAGCAGCAAGTTGTTCTGATCAATATATTTTTGAAATTTTTCGAATACTTCGAATGATGTTGCTTAGGGAGCTCTTTTATTAGGCACTGATATTGTGAAAATCAGCTCTTTTTTCCGTAATTTTGCACTGCGGGAAACGTGGTTAGATGAAGTTGCAGTTCCTACTCTTATTTAATCACAATAGTAGTCATGGTGACTATTTATTATTTAGAATTATGAAGAAAAATAATATATCAATTGGGATAAATGGTATAATGATATTACAAAGGATTAAACTTCCCGTATTTTTCTATGTATTTGTACCCATACAACAAGTCAAAGTAGCAAAAGAAAGCATGTTATCTACGAATTACCAACCAAAACACGCCATCTTGGGCCTATCTTCCAGTTGTCACATCCATCCATTAATTATTTGTCTTTTATTCGAAATTTTACAGCCTAATTTGTTGCATCGACTATCAGAATACATTTAAACACCCATTTGAATACTTTTTCTTCCAATTCAACAGCAGAAACATTATAATATATAATCCTAACCCTGCTTCAATGCCCTATACACACATGGTCTCACCACCCAAATGCCAGTCCCATTGAAACACATGTATAATGCCAACATTCCAAGGGCCGAAATCACCACTTTCGTCCCTAGCTGCCCCCCTATGTGACACACCATAATAAAGCCTAAGCTGTCCTTTTTTAAAACTGTTTCGAAAATGGTATGCTAACTTCCTGCGTTTTGAGCTACGCTCCAATGTTGAAAAAATGGTCCGTTTTGCCCAGATCTCCCGAAATATTCATGCGCCCATTCCCAGAAAAGACACAAATCCTTCTCACCCCATGTGTCCATCCGAAAATCTCACATAACAGTTATACCTCATATCACAGATAGCGAAAACAGTGTGTGCTTACAATTTATCCACATAATTACAACATTCCTGTATTTTTCTTAATTCACCAGAAGCGGAAACAACCATTTTAAAGCAGTAATTTGGGTAGGGATTCTCTAGTCAGTAGCCACCCCCCTTGGATTTCGGCTCATTTAGGGTGGTGAGACCATATATAAAAATAAAATTATTTTTGTTTTATTTTTTTCAAACAAGGATGGAGCAGCAAGTTGTTCTGATCAATATATTTTGAAATTTTTCGAATACTTCGAATGATGTTGCTTAGGGAGCTCTTTTATTAGGCACTGATATTGTGAAAATCAGCTCTTTTTCCGTAATTTTGCACTGCGGGAAACGTGGTTAGATGAAGTTGCAGTTCCTACTCTTATTTAATCACAATAGGTAGTCATGGTGACTATTTATTATTTAGAATTATGAAGAAAAATAATATATCAATTGGGATAAATGGTATAATGATATTACAAAGGATTAAACTTCCCGTATTTTTCTATGTATTTGTACCCATACAACAAGTCAAAGTAGCAAAAGAAAGCATGTTATCTACGAATTACCAACCAAAACACGCCATCTTGGGGCCTATCTTCCAGTTGTCACATCCATCCATTAATTATTTGTCTTTTATTCGAAATTTTACAGCCTAATTTGTTGCATCGACTATCAGAATACATTTAAACACCATTTGAATACTTTTTCTTCCAATTCAACAGCAGAAACATTATAATATATAATCCTAACCCTGCTTCAATGCCCTATACACACATGGTCTCACCACCCCAAATGCCAGTCCCATTGAAACACATGTATAATGCCAACATTCCAAGGGCCGAAATCACCACTTTCGTCCCTAGCTGCCCCCTATGTGACACACCATAATAAAGCCTAAGCTGTCCTTTTTTAAAAACTGTTTCGAAAATGGTATGCTAACTTCCTGCGTTTTGAGCTACGCTCCAATGTTGAAAAATGGTCCGTTTTGCCCAGATCTCCCGAAATATTCATGCGCCCATTCCCAGAAAAGACACAAATCCTTCTCACCCCATGTGTCCATCCGAAAATCTCACATAACAGTTATACCTCATATCACAGATAGCGAAAACAGTGTGTGCTTACAATTTATCCACATAATTACAACATTCCTGTATTTTTCTTAATTCACCAGAAGCGGAAACAACCATTTAAAGCAGTAATTTGGGTAGGGATTCTCTAGTC
Organism: Flabesymbios commensalis; assembly: GCA_964017125.1. Lineage (NCBI taxonomy): Eukaryota > Metazoa > Annelida > Polychaeta > Terebellida > Flabelligeridae > Flabesymbios > Flabesymbios commensalis. The sequence goes on from CAXHKU010000335.1 coordinate 2,638, forward strand.
AGTAGCCACCCCCCTTGGATTTCGGCTCATTTAGGGTGGTGAGACCATATATAAAAATAAAATTATTTTTGTTTTATTTTTTCAAACAAGGATGGAGCAGCAAGTTGTTCTGATCAATATATTTTTGAAATTTTTCGAATACTTCGAATGATGTTGCTTAGGGAGCTCTTTTATTAGGCACTGATATTGTGAAAATCAGCTCTTTTTCCGTAATTTTGCACTGCGGGAAACGTGGTTAGATGAAGTTGCAGTTCCTACTCTTATTTAATCACAATAGGTAGTCATGGTGACTATTTATTATTTAGAATTATGAAGAAAAATAATATATCAATTGGGATAAATGGTATAATGATATTACAAAGGATTAAACTTCCCGTATTTTTCTATGTATTTGTACCCATACAACAAGTCAAAGTAGCAAAAGAAAGCATGTTATCTACGAATTACCAACCAAAACACGCCATCTTGGGCCTATCTTCCAGTTGTCACATCCATCCATTAATTATTTGTCTTTTATTCGAAATTTTACAGCCTAATTTGTTGCATCGACTATCAGAATACATTTAAACACCATTTGAATACTTTTTCTTCCAATTCAACAGCAGAAACATTATAATATATAATCCTAACCCTGCTTCAATGCCCTATACACACATGGTCTCACCACCCCAAATGCCAGTCCCATTGAAACACATGTATAATGCCAACATTCCAAGGGCCGAAATCACCACTTTCGTCCCTAGCTGCCCCCCTATGTGACACACCATAATAAAGCCTAAGCTGTCCTTTTTTAAAAACTGTTTCGAAAATGGTATGCTAACTTCCTGCGTTTTGAGCTACGCTCCAATGTTGAAAAAATGGTCCGTTTTGCCCAGATCTCCCGAAATATTCATGCGCCCATTCCCAGAAAAGACACAAATCCTTCTCACCCCATGTGTCCATCCGAAAATCTCACATAACAGTTATACCTCATATCACAGATAGCGAAAACAGTGTGTGCTTACAATTTATCCACATAATTACAACATTCCTGTATTTTTCTTAATTCACCAGAAGCGGAAACAACCATTTAAAGCAGTAATTTGGGTAGGGATTCTCTAGTCAGTAGCCACCCCCCTTGGATTTCGGCTCATTTAGGGTGGTGAGACCATATATAAAAATAAAATTATTTTTGTTTTATTTTTTTCAAACAAGGATGGAGCAGCAAGTTGTTCTGATCAATATATTTTTGAAATTTTTCGAATACTTCGAATGATGTTGCTTAGGGAGCTCTTTTATTAGGCACTGATATTGTGAAAATCAGCTCTTTTTCCGTAATTTTGCACTGCGGGAAACGTGTTAGATGAAGTTGCAGTTCCTACTCTTATTTAATCACAATAGGTAGTCATGGTGACTATTTATTATTTAGAATTATGAAGAAAAATAATATATCAATTGGGATAAATGGTATAATGATATTACAAAGGATTAAACTTCCCGTATTTTTCTATGTATTTGTACCCATACAACAAGTCAAAGTAGCAAAAAGAAAGCATGTTATCTACGAATTACCAACCAAAACACGCCATCTTGGGCCTATCTTCCAGTTGTCACATCCATCCATTAATTATTTGTCTTTTATTCGAAATTTTACAGCCTAATTTGTTGCATCGACTATCAGAATACATTTAAACACCATTTGAATACTTTTTTCTTCCAATTCAACAGCAGAAACATTATAATATATAATCCTAACCCTGCTTCAATGCCCTATACACACATGGTCTCACCACCCCAAATGCCAGTCCCATTGAAACACATGTATAATGCCAACATTCCAAGGGCCGAAATCACCACTTTCGTCCCTAGGCTGCCCCCCTATGTGACACACCATAATAAAGCCTAAGCTGTCCTTTTTTAAAAACTGTTTCGAAAATGGTATGCTAACTTCCTGCGTTTTGAGCTACGCTCCAATGTTGAAAAAATGGTCCGTTTTGCCCAGATCTCCCGAAATATTCATGCGCCCATTCCCAGAAAAGACACAAATCCTTCTCACCCCATGTGTCCATCCGAAAATCTCACATAACAGTTATACCTCATATCACAGATAGCGAAAACAGTGTGTGCTTACAATTTATCCACATAATTACAACATTCCTGTATTTTTTCTTAATTCACCAGAAGCGGGAACAACCATTTAAAGCAGTAATTTGGGTAGGGATTCTCTAGTCAGTAGCCACCCCCCTTGGATTTCGGCTCATTTAGGGTGGTGAGACCATATATAAAATAAAATTATTTTTGTTTTATTTTTTTCAAACAAGGATGGAGCAGCAAGTTGTTCTGATCAATATATTTTTGAAATTTTTCGAATACTTCGAATGATGTTGCTTAGGGAGCTCTTTTATTAGGCACTGATATTGTGAAAATCAGCTCTTTTTCCGTAATTTTGCACTGCGGGAAACGTGGTTAGATGAAGTTGCAGTTCCTACTCTTATTTAATCACAATAGGTAGTCATGGTGACTATTTATTATTTAGAATTATGAAGAAAAATAATATATCAATTGGGATAAATGGTATAATGATATTACAAAGGATTAAACTTCCCGTATTTTTCTATGTATTTGTACCCATACAACAAGTCAAAGTAGCAAAAGAAAGCATGTTATCTACGAATTACCAACCAAAACACGCCATCTTGGGCCTATCTTCCAGTTGTCACATCCATCCATTAATTATTTGTCTTTTATTCGAAATTTTACAGCCTAATTTGTTGCATCGACTATCAGAATACATTTAAACACCATTTGAATACTTTTTCTTCCAATTCAACAGCAGAAACATTATAATATATAATCCTAACCCTGCTTCAATGCCCTATACACACATGGTCTCACCACCCCAAATGCCAGTCCCATTGAAACACATGTATAATGCCAACATTCCAAGGGCCGAAATCACCACTTTCGTCCCTAGCTGCCCCCCTATGTGACACACCATAATAAAGCCTAAGCTGTCCTTTTTTAAAAACTGTTTCGAAAATGGTATGCTAACTTCCTGCGTTTTGAGCTACGCTCCAATGTTGAAAAAATGGTCCGTTTTGCCCAGATCTCCCGAAATATTCATGCGCCCATTCCCAGAAAAGACACAAATCCTTCTCACCCCATGTGTCCATCCGAAAATCTCACATAACAGTTATACCTCATATCACAGATAGCGAAAACAGTGTGTGCTTACAATTTATCCACATAATTACAACATTCCTGTATTTTTCTTAATTCACCAGAAGCGGAAACAACCATTTAAAGCAGTAATTTGGGTAGGGATTCTCTAGTCAGTAGCCACCCCCCTTGGATTTCGGCTCATTTAGGGTGGTGAGACCATATATAAAAATAAAATTATTTTTGTTTTATTTTTTTCAAACAAGGATGGAGCAGCAAGTTGTTCTGATCAATATATTTTTGAAATTTTTCGAATACTTCGAATGATGTTGCTTAGGGAGCTCTTTTATTAGGCACTGATATTGTGAAAATCAGCTCTTTTTCCGTAATTTTGCACTGCGGGAAACGTGGTTAGATGAAGTTGCAGTTCCTACTCTTATTTAATCACAATAGGTAGTCATGGTGACTATTTATTATTTAGAATTATGAAGAAAAATAATATATCAATTGGGATAAATGGTATAATGATATTACAAAGGATTAAACTTCCCGTATTTTTCTATGTATTTGTACCCATACAACAAGTCAAAGTAGCAAAAGAAAGCATGTTATCTACGAATTACCAACCAAAACACGCCATCTTGGGCCTATCTTCCAGTTGTCACATCCATCCATTAATTATTTGTCTTTTATTCGAAATTTTACAGCCTAATTTGTTGCATCGACTATCAGAATACATTTAAACACCATTTGAATACTTTTTCTTCCAATTCAACAGCAGAAACATTATAATATATAATCCTAACCCTGCTTCAATGCCCTATACACACATGGTCTCACCACCCCAAATGCCAGTCCCATTGAAACACATGTATAATGCCAACATTCCAAGGGCCGAAATCACCACTTTCGTCCCTAGCTGCCCCCCTATGTGACACACCATAATAAAGCCTAAGCTGTCCTTTTTTAAAAACTGTTTCGAAAATGGTATGCTAACTTCCTGCGTTTTGAGCTACGCTCCAATGTTGAAAAAATGGTCCGTTTTGCCCAGATCTCCCGAAATATTCATGCGCCCATTCCCAGAAAAGACACAAATCCTTCTCACCCCATGTGTCCATCCGAAAATCTCACATAACAGTTATACCTCATATCACAGATAGCGAAAACAGTGTGTGCTTACAATTTATCCACATAATTACAACATTCCTGTATTTTTCTTAATTCACCAGAAGCGGAAACAACCATTTAAAGCAGTAATTTGGGTAGGGATTCTCTAGTCAGTAGCCACCCCCCTTGGATTTCGGCTCATTTAGGGTGGTGAGACCATATATAAAAATAAAATTATTTTTGTTTTATTTTTTTCAAACAAGGATGGAGCAGCAAGTTGTTCTGATCAATATATTTTTGAAATTTTTCGAATACTTCGAATGATGTTGCTTAGGGAGCTCTTTTATTAGGCACTGATATTGTGAAAATCAGCTCTTTTTCCGTAATTTTGCACTGCGGGAAACGTGGTTAGATGAAGTTGCAGTTCCTACTCTTATTTAATCACAATAGGTAGTCATGGTGACTATTTATTATTTAGAATTATGAAGAAAAATAATATATCAATTGGGATAAATGGTATAATGATATTACAAAGGATTAAACTTCCCGTATTTTTCTATGTATTTGTACCCATACAACAAGTCAAAGTAGCAAAAGAAAGCATGTTATCTACGAATTACCAACCAAAACACGCCATCTTGGGCCTATCTTCCAGTTGTCACATCCATCCATTAATTATTTGTCTTTTATTCGAAATTTTACAGCCTAATTTGTTGCATCGACTATCAGAATACATTTAAACACCATTTGAATACTTTTTCTTCCAATTCAACAGCAGAAACATTATAATATATAATCCTAACCCTGCTTCAATGCCCTATACACACATGGTCTCACCACCCCAAATGCCAGTCCCATTGAAACACATGTATAATGCCAACATTCCAAGGGCCGAAATCACCACTTTCGTCCCTAGCTGCCCCCCTATGTGACACACCATAATAAAGCCTAAGCTGTCCTTTTTTAAAAACTGTTTCGAAAATGGTATGCTAACTTCCTGCGTTTTGAGCTACGCTCCAATGTTGAAAAAATGGTCCGTTTTGCCCAGATCTCCCGAAATATTCATGCGCCCATTCCCAGAAAAGACACAAATCCTTCTCACCCCATGTGTCCATCCGAAAATCTCACATAACAGTTATACCTCATATCACAGATAGCGAAAACAGTGTGTGCTTACAATTTATCCACATAATTACAACATTCCTGTATTTTTCTTAATTCACCAGAAGCGGAAACAACCATTTAAAGCAGTAATTTGGGTAGGGATTCTCTAGTCAGTAGCCACCCCCCTTGGATTTCGGCTCATTTAGGGTGGTGAGACCATATATAAAAATAAAATTATTTTTGTTTTATTTTTTTCAAACAAGGATGGAGCAGCAAGTTGTTCTGATCAATATATTTTTGAAATTTTTCGAATACTTCGAATGATGTTGCTTAGGGAGCTCTTTTATTAGGCACTGATATTGTGAAAATCAGCTCTTTTTCCGTAATTTTGCACTGCGGGAAACGTGGTTAGATGAAGTTGCAGTTCCTACTCTTATTTAATCACAATAGGTAGTCATGGTGACTATTTATTATTTAGAATTATGAAGAAAAATAATATATCAATTGGGATAAATGGTATAATGATATTACAAAGGATTAAACTTCCCGTATTTTTCTATGTATTTGTACCCATACAACAAGTCAAAGTAGCAAAAGAAAGCATGTTATCTACGAATTACCAACCAAAACACGCCATCTTGGGCCTATCTTCCAGTTGTCACATCCATCCATTAATTATTTGTCTTTTATTCGAAATTTTACAGCCTAATTTGTTGCATCGACTATCAGAATACATTTAAACACCATTTGAATACTTTTTCTTCCAATTCAACAGCAGAAACATTATAATAATAATCCTAACCCTGCTTCAATGCCCTATACACACATGGTCTCACCACCCCAAATGCCAGTCCCATTGAAACACATGTATAATGCCAACATTCCAAGGGCCGAAATCACCACTTTCGTCCCTAGCTGCCCCCCTATGTGACACACCATAATAAAGCCTAAGCTGTCCTTTTTTAAAAACTGTTTCGAAAATGGTATGCTAACTTCCTGCGTTTTGAGCTACGCTCCAATGTTGAAAAAATGGTCCGTTTTGCCCAGATCTCCCGAAATATTCATGCGCCCATTCCCAGAAAAGACACAAATCCTTCTCACCCCATGTGTCCATCCGAAAATCTCACATAACAGTTATACCTCATATCACAGATAGCGAAAACAGTGTGTGCTTACAATTTATCCACATAATTACAACATTCCTGTATTTTTCTTAATTCACCAGAAGCGGAAACAACCATTTAAAGCAGTAATTTGGGTAGGGATTCTCTAGTCAGTAGCCACCCCCCTTGGATTTCGGCTCATTTAGGGTGGTGAGACCATATATAAAAATAAAATTATTTTTGTTTTATTTTTTTCAAACAAGGATGGAGCAGCAAGTTGTTCTGATCAATATATTTTTGAAATTTTTCGAATACTTCGAATGATGTTGCTTAGGGAGCTCTTTTATTAGGCACTGATATTGTGAAAATCAGCTCTTTTTCCGTAATTTTGCACTGCGGGAAACGTGGTTAGATGAAGTTGCAGTTCCTACTCTTATTTAATCACAATAGGTAGTCATGGTGACTATTTATTATTTAGAATTATGAAGAAAAATAATATATCAATTGGGATAAATGGTATAATGATATTACAAAGGATTAAACTTCCCGTATTTTTCTATGTATTTGTACCCATACAACAAGTCAAAGTAGCAAAAGAAAGCATGTTATCTACGAATTACCAACCAAAACACGCCATCTTGGGCCTATCTTCCAGTTGTCACATCCATCCATTAATTATTTGTCTTTTATTCGAAATTTTACAGCCTAATTTGTTGCATCGACTATCAGAATACATTTAAACACCATTTGAATACTTTTTCTTCCAATTCAACAGCAGAAACATTATAATATATAATCCTAACCCTGCTTCAATGCCCTATACACACATGGTCTCACCACCCCAAATGCCAGTCCCATTGAAACACATGTATAATGCCAACATTCCAAGGGCCGAAATCACCACTTTCGTCCCTAGCTGCCCCCCTATGTGACACACCATAATAAAGCCTAAGCTGTCCTTTTTTAAAAACTGTTTCGAAAATGGTATGCTAACTTCCTGCGTTTTGAGCACGCTCCAATGTTGAAAAAATGGTCCGTTTTGCCCAGATCTCCCGAAATATTCATGCGCCCATTCCCAGAAAAGACACAAATCCTTCTCACCCCATGTGTCCATCCGAAAATCTCACATAACAGTTATACCTCATATCACAGATAGCGAAAACAGTGTGTGCTTACAATTTATCCACATAATTACAACATTCCTGTATTTTTCTTAATTCACCAGAAGCGGAAACAACCATTTAAAGCAGTAATTTGGGTAGGGATTCTCTAGTCAGTAGCCACCCCCCTTGGATTTCGGCTCATTTAGGGTGGTGAGACCATATATAAAAATAAAATTATTTTTGTTTTATTTTTTTCAAACAAGGATGGAGCAGCAAGTTGTTCTGATCAATATATTTTTGAAATTTTTCGAATACTTCGAATGATGTTGCTTAGGGAGCTCTTTTATTAGGCACTGATATTGTGAAAATCAGCTCTTTTTCCGTAATTTTGCACTGCGGGAAACGTGGTTAGATGAAGTTGCAGTTCCTACTCTTATTTAATCACAATAGGTAGTCATGGTGACTATTTATTATTTAGAATTATGAAGAAAAATAATATATCAATTGGGATAAATGGTATAATGATATTACAAAGGATTAAACTTCCCGTATTTTTCTATGTATTTGTACCCATACAACAAGTCAAAGTAGCAAAAGAAAGCATGTTATCTACGAATTACCAACCAAAACACGCCATCTTGGGCCTATCTTCCAGTTGTCACATCCATCCATTAATTATTTGTCTTTTATTCGAAATTTTACAGCCTAATTTGTTGCATCGACTATCAGAATACATTTAAACACCATTTGAATACTTTTTCTTCCAATTCAACAGCAGAAACATTATAATATATAATCCTAACCCTGCTTCAATGCCCTATACACACATGGTCTCACCACCCCAAATGCCAGTCCCATTGAAACACATGTATAATGCCAACATTCCAAGGGCCGAAATCACCACTTTCGTCCCTAGCTGCCCCCCTATGTGACACACCATAATAAAGCCTAAGCTGTCCTTTTTTAAAAACTGTTTCGAAAATGGTATGCTAACTTCCTGCGTTTTGAGCTACGCTCCAATGTTGAAAAAATGGTCCGTTTTGCCCAGATCTCCCGAAATATTCATGCGCCCATTCCCAGAAAAGACACAAATCCTTCTCACCCCATGTGTCCATCCGAAAATCTCACATAACAGTTATACCTCATATCACAGATAGCGAAAACAGTGTGTGCTTACAATTTATCCACATAATTACAACATTCCTGTATTTTTCTTAATTCACCAGAAGCGGAAACAACCATTTAAAGCAGTAATTTGGGTAGGGATTCTCTAGTCAGTAGCCACCCCCCTTGGATTTCGGCTCATTTAGGGTGGTGAGACCATATATAAAAATAAAATTATTTTTGTTTTATTTTTTTCAAACAAGGATGGAGCAGCAAGTTGTTCTGATCAATATATTTTTGAAATTTTTCGAATACTTCGAATGATGTTGCTTAGGGAGCTCTTTTATTAGGCACTGATATTGTGAAAATCAGCTCTTTTTCCGTAATTTTGCACTGCGGGAAACGTGGTTAGATGAAGTTGCAGTTCCTACTCTTATTTAATCACAATAGGTAGTCATGGTGACTATTTATTATTTAGAATTATGAAGAAAAATAATATATCAATTGGGATAAATGGTATAATGATATTACAAAGGATTAAACTTCCCGTATTTTTCTATGTATTTGTACCCATACAACAAGTCAAAGTAGCAAAAGAAAGCATGTTATCTACGAATTACCAACCAAAACACGCCATCTTGGGCCTATCTTCCAGTTGTCACATCCATCCATTAATTATTTGTCTTTTATTCGAAATTTTACAGCCTAATTTGTTGCATCGACTATCAGAATACATTTAAACACCATTTGAATACTTTTTCTTCCAATTCAACAGCAGAAACATTATAATATATAATCCTAACCCTGCTTCAATGCCCTATACACACATGGTCTCACCACCCCAAATGCCAGTCCCATTGAAACACATGTATAATGCCAACATTCCAAGGGCCGAAATCACCACTTTCGTCCCTAGCTGCCCCCCTATGTGACACACCATAATAAAGCCTAAGCTGTCCTTTTTTAAAAACTGTTTCGAAAATGGTATGCTAACTTCCTGCGTTTTGAGCTACGCTCCAATGTTGAAAAAATGGTCCGTTTTGCCCAGATCTCCCGAAATATTCATGCGCCCATTCCCAGAAAAGACACAAATCCTTCTCACCCCATGTGTCCATCCGAAAATCTCACATAACAGTTATACCTCATATCACAGATAGCGAAAACAGTGTGTGCTTACAATTTATCCACATAATTACAACATTCCTGTATTTTTCTTAATTCACCAGAAGCGGAAACAACCATTTAAAGCAGTAATTTGGGTAGGGATTCTCTAGTCAGTAGCCACCCCCCTTGGATTTCGGCTCATTTAGGGTGGTGAGACCATATATAAAAATAAAATTATTTTTGTTTTATTTTTTTCAAACAAGGATGGAGCAGCAAGTTGTTCTGATCAATATATTTTTGAAATTTTTCGAATACTTCGAATGATGTTGCTTAGGGAGCTCTTTTATTAGGCACTGATATTGTGAAAATCAGCTCTTTTTCCGTAATTTTGCACTGCGGGAAACGTGGTTAGATGAAGTTGCAGTTCCTACTCTTATTTAATCACAATAGGTAGTCATGGTGACTATTTATTATTTAGAATTATGAAGAAAAATAATATATCAATTGGGATAAATGGTATAATGATATTACAAAGGATTAAACTTCCCGTATTTTTCTATGTATTTGTACCCATACAACAAGTCAAAGTAGCAAAAGAAAGCATGTTATCTACGAATTACCAACCAAAACACGCCATCTTGGGCCTATCTTCCAGTTGTCACATCCATCCATTAATTATTTGTCTTTTATTCGAAATTTTACAGCCTAATTTGTTGCATCGACTATCAGAATACATTTAAACACCATTTGAATACTTTTTCTTCCAATTCAACAGCAGAAACATTATAATATATAATCCTAACCCTGCTTCAATGCCCTATACACACATGGTCTCACCACCCCAAATGCCAGTCCCATTGAAACACATGTATAATGCCAACATTCCAAGGGCCGAAATCACCACTTTCGTCCCTAGCTGCCCCCCTATGTGACACACCATAATAAAGCCTAAGCTGTCCTTTTTTAAAAACTGTTTCGAAAATGGTATGCTAACTTCCTGCGTTTTGAGCTACGCTCCAATGTTGAAAAAATGGTCCGTTTTGCCCAGATCTCCCGAAATATTCATGCGCCCATTCCCAGAAAAGACACAAATCCTTCTCACCCCATGTGTCCATCCGAAAATCTCACATAACAGTTATACCTCATATCACAGATAGCGAAAACAGTGTGTGCTTACAATTTATCCACATAATTACAACATTCCTGTATTTTTCTTAATTCACCAGAAGCGGAAACAACCATTTAAAGCAGTAATTTGGGTAGGGATTCTCTAGTCAGTAGCCACCCCCCTTGGATTTCGGCTCATTTAGGGTGGTGAGACCATATATAAAAATAAAATTATTTTTGTTTTATTTTTTTCAAACAAGGATGGAGCAGCAAGTTGTTCTGATCAATATATTTTTGAAATTTTTCGAATACTTCGAATGATGTTGCTTAGGGAGCTCTTTTATTAGGCACTGATATTGTGAAAATCAGCTCTTTTTCCGTAATTTTGCACTGCGGGAAACGTGGTTAGATGAAGTTGCAGTTCCTACTCTTATTTAATCACAATAGGTAGTCATGGTGACTATTTATTATTTAGAATTATGAAGAAAAATAATATATCAATTGGGATAAATGGTATAATGATATTACAAAGGATTAAACTTCCCGTATTTTTCTATGTATTTGTACCCATACAACAAGTCAAAGTAGCAAAAGAAAGCATGTTATCTACGAATTACCAACCAAAACACGCCATCTTGGGCCTATCTTCCAGTTGTCACATCCATCCATTAATTATTTGTCTTTTATTCGAAATTTTACAGCCTAATTTGTTGCATCGACTATCAGAATACATTTAAACACCATTTGAATACTTTTTCTTCCAATTCAACAGCAGAAACATTATAATATATAATCCTAACCCTGCTTCAATGCCCTATACACACATGGTCTCACCACCCCAAATGCCAGTCCCATTGAAACACATGTATAATGCCAACATTCCAAGGGCCGAAATCACCACTTTCGTCCCTAGCTGCCCCCCTATGTGACACACCATAATAAAGCCTAAGCTGTCCTTTTTTAAAAACTGTTTCGAAAATGGTATGCTAACTTCCTGCGTTTTGAGCTACGCTCCAATGTTGAAAAAATGGTCCGTTTTGCCCAGATCTCCCGAAATATTCATGCGCCCATTCCCAGAAAAGACACAAATCCTTCTCACCCCATGTGTCCATCCGAAAATCTCACATAACAGTTATACCTCATATCACAGATAGCGAAAACAGTGTGTGCTTACAATTTATCCACATAATTACAACATTCCTGTATTTTTCTTAATTCACCAGAAGCGGAAACAACCATTTAAAGCAGTAATTTGGGTAGGGATTCTCTAGTCAGTAGCCACCCCCCTTGGATTTCGGCTCATTTAGGGTGGTGAGACCATATATAAAAATAAAATTATTTTTGTTTTATTTTTTTCAAACAAGGATGGAGCAGCAAGTTGTTCTGATCAATATATTTTTGAAATTTTTCGAATACTTCGAATGATGTTGCTTAGGGAGCTCTTTTATTAGGCACTGATATTGTGAAAATCAGCTCTTTTTCCGTAATTTTGCACTGCGGGAAACGTGGTTAGATGAAGTTGCAGTTCCTACTCTTATTTAATCACAATAGGTAGTCATGGTGACTATTTATTATTTAGAATTATGAAGAAAAATAATATATCAATTGGGATAAATGGTATAATGATATTACAAAGGATTAAACTTCCCGTATTTTTCTATGTATTTGTACCCATACAACAAGTCAAAGTAGCAAAAGAAAGCATGTTATCTACGAATTACCAACCAAAACACGCCATCTTGGGCCTATCTTCCAGTTGTCACATCCATCCATTAATTATTTGTCTTTTATTCGAAATTTTACAGCCTAATTTGTTGCATCGACTATCAGAATACATTTAAACACCATTTGAATACTTTTTCTTCCAATTCAACAGCAGAAACATTATAATATATAATCCTAACCCTGCTTCAATGCCCTATACACACATGGTCTCACCACCCCAAATGCCAGTCCCATTGAAACACATGTATAATGCCAACATTCCAAGGGCCGAAATCACCACTTTCGTCCCTAGCTGCCCCCCTATGTGACACACCATAATAAAGCCTAAGCTGTCCTTTTTTAAAAACTGTTTCGAAAATGGTATGCTAACTTCCTGCGTTTTGAGCTACGCTCCAATGTTGAAAAAATGGTCCGTTTTGCCCAGATCTCCCGAAATATTCATGCGCCCATTCCCAGAAAAGACACAAATCCTTCTCACCCCATGTGTCCATCCGAAAATCTCACATAACAGTTATACCTCATATCACAGATAGCGAAAACAGTGTGTGCTTACAATTTATCCACATAATTACAACATTCCTGTATTTTTCTTAATTCACCAGAAGCGGAAACAACCATTTAAAGCAGTAATTTGGGTAGGGATTCTCTAGTCAGTAGCCACCCCCCTTGGATTTCGGCTCATTTAGGGTGGTGAGACCATATATAAAAATAAAATTATTTTTGTTTTATTTTTTTCAAACAAGGATGGAGCAGCAAGTTGTTCTGATCAATATATTTTTGAAATTTTTCGAATACTTCGAATGATGTTGCTTAGGGAGCTCTTTTATTAGGCACTGATATTGTGAAAATCAGCTCTTTTTCCGTAATTTTGCACTGCGGGAAACGTGGTTAGATGAAGTTGCAGTTCCTACTCTTATTTAATCACAATAGGTAGTCATGGTGACTATTTATTATTTAGAATTATGAAGAAAAATAATATATCAATTGGGATAAATGGTATAATGATATTACAAAGGATTAAACTTCCCGTATTTTTCTATGTATTTGTACCCATACAACAAGTCAAAGTAGCAAAAGAAAGCATGTTATCTACGAATTACCAACCAAAACACGCCATCTTGGGCCTATCTTCCAGTTGTCACATCCATCCATTAATTATTTGTCTTTTATTCGAAATTTTACAGCCTAATTTGTTGCATCGACTATCAGAATACATTTAAACACCATTTGAATACTTTTTCTTCCAATTCAACAGCAGAAACATTATAATATATAATCCTAACCCTGCTTCAATGCCCTATACACACATGGTCTCACCACCCCAAATGCCAGTCCCATTGAAACACATGTATAATGCCAACATTCCAAGGGCCGAAATCACCACTTTCGTCCCTAGCTGCCCCCCTATGTGACACACCATAATAAAGCCTAAGCTGTCCTTTTTTAAAAACTGTTTCGAAAATGGTATGCTAACTTCCTGCGTTTTGAGCTACGCTCCAATGTTGAAAAAATGGTCCGTTTTGCCCAGATCTCCCGAAATATTCATGCGCCCATTCCCAGAAAAGACACAAATCCTTCTCACCCCATGTGTCCATCCGAAAATCTCACATAACAGTTATACCTCATATCACAGATAGCGAAAACAGTGTGTGCTTACAATTTATCCACATAATTACAACATTCCTGTATTTTTCTTAATTCACCAGAAGCGGAAACAACCATTTAAAGCAGTAATTTGGGTAGGGATTCTCTAGTCAGTAGCCACCCCCCTTGGATTTCGGCTCATTTAGGGTGGTGAGACCATATATAAAAATAAAATTATTTTTGTTTTATTTTTTTCAAACAAGGATGGAGCAGCAAGTTGTTCTGATCAATATATTTTTGAAATTTTTCGAATACTTCGAATGATGTTGCTTAGGGAGCTCTTTTATTAGGCACTGATATTGTGAAAATCAGCTCTTTTTCCGTAATTTTGCACTGCGGGAAACGTGGTTAGATGAAGTTGCAGTTCCTACTCTTATTTAATCACAATAGGTAGTCATGGTGACTATTTATTATTTAGAATTATGAAGAAAAATAATATATCAATTGGGATAAATGGTATAATGATATTACAAAGGATTAAACTTCCCGTATTTTTCTATGTATTTGTACCCATACAACAAGTCAAAGTAGCAAAAGAAAGCATGTTATCTACGAATTACCAACCAAAACACGCCATCTTGGGCCTATCTTCCAGTTGTCACATCCATCCATTAATTATTTGTCTTTTATTCGAAATTTTACAGCCTAATTTGTTGCATCGACTATCAGAATACATTTAAACACCATTTGAATACTTTTTCTTCCAATTCAACAGCAGAAACATTATAATATATAATCCTAACCCTGCTTCAATGCCCTATACACACATGGTCTCACCACCCCAACTGCCAGTCCCATTGAAACACATGTATAATGCCAACATTCCAAGGGCCGAAATCACCACTTTCGTCCCTAGCTGCCCCCCTATGTGACACACCATAATAAAGCCTAAGCTGTCCTTTTTTAAAAACTGTTTCGAAAATGGTATGCTAACTTCCTGCGTTTTGAGCTACGCTCCAATGTTGAAAAAATGGTCCGTTTTGCCCAGATCTCCCGAAATATTCATGCGCCCATTCCCAGAAAAGACACAAATCCTTCTCACCCCATGTGTCCATCCGAAAATCTCACATAACAGTTATACCTCATATCACAGATAGCGAAAACAGTGTGTGCTTACAATTTATCCACATAATTACAACATTCCTGTATTTTTCTTAATTCACCAGAAGCGGAAACAACCATTTAAAGCAGTAATTTGGGTAGGGATTCTCTAGTCAGTAGCCACCCCCCTTGGATTTCGGCTCATTTAGGGTGGTGAGACCATATATAAAAATAAAATTATTTTTGTTTTATTTTTTTCAAACAAGGATGGAGCAGCAAGTTGTTCTGATCAATATATTTTTGAAATTTTTCGAATACTTCGAATGATGTTGCTTAGGGAGCTCTTTTATTAGGCACTGATATTGTGAAAATCAGCTCTTTTTCCGTAATTTTGCACTGCGGGAAACGTGGTTAGATGAAGTTGCAGTTCCTACTCTTATTTAATCACAATAGGTAGTCATGGTGACTATTTATTATTTAGAATTATGAAGAAAAATAATATATCAATTGGGATAAATGGTATAATGATATTACAAAGGATTAAACTTCCCGTATTTTTCTATGTATTTGTACCCATACAACAAGTCAAAGTAGCAAAAGAAAGCATGTTATCTACGAATTACCAACCAAAACACGCCATCTTGGGCCTATCTTCCAGTTGTCACATCCATCCATTAATTATTTGTCTTTTATTCGAAATTTTACAGCCTAATTTGTTGCATCGACTATCAGAATACATTTAAACACCATTTGAATACTTTTTCTTCCAATTCAACAGCAGAAACATTATAATATATAATCCTAACCCTGCTTCAATGCCCTATACACACATGGTCTCACCACCCCAAATGCCAGTCCCATTGAAACACATGTATAATGCCAACATTCCAAGGGCCGAAATCACCACTTTCGTCCCTAGCTGCCCCCCTATGTGACACACCATAATAAAGCCTAAGCTGTCCTTTTTTAAAAACTGTTTCGAAAATGGTATGCTAACTTCCTGCGTTTTGAGCTACGCTCCAATGTTGAAAAAATGGTCCGTTTTGCCCAGATCTCCCGAAATATTCATGCGCCCATTCCCAGAAAAGACACAAATCCTTCTCACCCCATGTGTCCATCCGAAAATCTCACATAACAGTTATACCTCATATCACAGATAGCGAAAACAGTGTGTGCTTACAATTTATCCACATAATTACAACATTCCTGTATTTTTCTTAATTCACCAGAAGCGGAAACAACCATTTAAAGCAGTAATTTGGGTAGGGATTCTCTAGTCAGTAGCCACCCCCCTTGGATTTCGGCTCATTTAGGGTGGTGAGACCATATATAAAAATAAAATTATTTTTGTTTTATTTTTTTCAAACAAGGATGGAGCAGCAAGTTGTTCTGATCAATATATTTTTGAAATTTTTCGAATACTTCGAATGATGTTGCTTAGGGAGCTCTTTTATTAGGCACTGATATTGTGAAAATCAGCTCTTTTTCCGTAATTTTGCACTGCGGGAAACGTGGTTAGATGAAGTTGCAGTTCCTACTCTTATTTAATCACAATAGGTAGTCATGGTGACTATTTATTATTTAGAATTATGAAGAAAAATAATATATCAATTGGGATAAATGGTATAATGATATTACAAAGGATTAAACTTCCCGTATTTTTCTATGTATTTGTACCCATACAACAAGTCAAAGTAGCAAAAGAAAGCATGTTATCTACGAATTACCAACCAAAACACGCCATCTTGGGCCTATCTTCCAGTTGTCACATCCATCCATTAATTATTTGTCTTTTATTCGAAATTTTACAGCCTAATTTGTTGCATCGACTATCAGAATACATTTAAACACCATTTGAATACTTTTTCTTCCAATTCAACAGCAGAAACATTATAATATATAATCCTAACCCTGCTTCAATGCCCTATACACACATGGTCTCACCACCCCAAATGCCAGTCCCATTGAAACACATGTATAATGCCAACATTCCAAGGGCCGAAATCACCACTTTCGTCCCTAGCTGCCCCCCTATGTGACACACCATAATAAAGCCTAAGCTGTCCTTTTTTAAAAACTGTTTCGAAAATGGTATGCTAACTTCCTGCGTTTTGAGCTACGCTCCAATGTTGAAAAAATGGTCCGTTTTGCCCAGATCTCCCGAAATATTCATGCGCCCATTCCCAGAAAAGACACAAATCCTTCTCACCCCATGTGTCCATCCGAAAATCTCACATAACAGTTATACCTCATATCACAGATAGCGAAAACAGTGTGTGCTTACAATTTATCCACATAATTACAACATTCCTGTATTTTTCTTAATTCACCAGAAGCGGAAACAACCATTTAAAGCAGTAATTTGGGTAGGGATTCTCTAGTCAGTAGCCACCCCCCTTGGATTTCGGCTCATTTAGGGTGGTGAGACCATATATAAAAATAAAATTATTTTTGTTTTATTTTTTTCAAACAAGGATGGAGCAGCAAGTTGTTCTGATCAATATATTTTTGAAATTTTTCGAATACTTCGAATGATGTTGCTTAGGGAGCTCTTTTATTAGGCACTGATATTGTGAAAATCAGCTCTTTTTCCGTAATTTTGCACTGCGGGAAACGTGGTTAGATGAAGTTGCAGTTCCTACTCTTATTTAATCACAATAGGTAGTCATGGTGACTATTTATTATTTAGAATTATGAAGAAAAATAATATATCAATTGGGATAAATGGTATAATGATATTACAAAGGATTAAACTTCCCGTATTTTTCTATGTATTTGTACCCATACAACAAGTCAAAGTAGCAAAAGAAAGCATGTTATCTACGAATTACCAACCAAAACACGCCATCTTGGGCCTATCTTCCAGTTGTCACATCCATCCATTAATTATTTGTCTTTTATTCGAAATTTTACAGCCTAATTTGTTGCATCGACTATCAGAATACATTTAAACACCATTTGAATACTTTTTCTTCCAATTCAACAGCAGAAACATTATAATATATAATCCTAACCCTGCTTCAATGCCCTATACACACATGGTCTCACCACCCCAAATGCCAGTCCCATTGAAACACATGTATAATGCCAACATTCCAAGGGCCGAAATCACCACTTTCGTCCCTAGCTGCCCCCCTATGTGACACACCATAATAAAGCCTAAGCTGTCCTTTTTTAAAAACTGTTTCGAAAATGGTATGCTAACTTCCTGCGTTTTGAGCTACGCTCCAATGTTGAAAAAATGGTCCGTTTTGCCCAGATCTCCCGAAATATTCATGCGCCCATTCCCAGAAAAGACACAAATCCTTCTCACCCCATGTGTCCATCCGAAAATCTCACATAACAGTTATACCTCATATCACAGATAGCGAAAACAGTGTGTGCTTACAATTTATCCACATAATTACAACATTCCTGTATTTTTCTTAATTCACCAGAAGCGGAAACAACCATTTAAAGCAGTAATTTGGGTAGGGATTCTCTAGTCAGTAGCCACCCCCCTTGGATTTCGGCTCATTTAGGGTGGTGAGACCATATATAAAAATAAAATTATTTTTGTTTTATTTTTTTCAAACAAGGATGGAGCAGCAAGTTGTTCTGATCAATATATTTTTGAAATTTTTCGAATACTTCGAATGATGTTGCTTAGGGAGCTCTTTTATTAGGCACTGATATTGTGAAAATCAGCTCTTTTTCCGTAATTTTGCACTGCGGGAAACGTGGTTAGATGAAGTTGCAGTTCCTACTCTTATTTAATCACAATAGGTAGTCATGGTGACTATTTATTATTTAGAATTATGAAGAAAAATAATATATCAATTGGGATAAATGGTATAATGATATTACAAAGGATTAAACTTCCCGTATTTTTCTATGTATTTGTACCCATACAACAAGTCAAAGTAGCAAAAGAAAGCATGTTATCTACGAATTACCAACCAAAACACGCCATCTTGGGCCTATCTTCCAGTTGTCACATCCATCCATTAATTATTTGTCTTTTATTCGAAATTTTACAGCCTAATTTGTTGCATCGACTATCAGAATACATTTAAACACCATTTGAATACTTTTTCTTCCAATTCAACAGCAGAAACATTATAATATATAATCCTAACCCTGCTTCAATGCCCTATACACACATGGTCTCACCACCCCAAATGCCAGTCCCATTGAAACACATGTATAATGCCAACATTCCAAGGGCCGAAATCACCACTTTCGTCCCTAGCTGCCCCCCTATGTGACACACCATAATAAAGCCTAAGCTGTCCTTTTTTAAAAACTGTTTCGAAAATGGTATGCTAACTTCCTGCGTTTTGAGCTACGCTCCAATGTTGAAAAAATGGTCCGTTTTGCCCAGATCTCCCGAAATATTCATGCGCCCATTCCCAGAAAAGACACAAATCCTTCTCACCCCATGTGTCCATCCGAAAATCTCACATAACAGTTATACCTCATATCACAGATAGCGAAAACAGTGTGTGCTTACAATTTATCCACATAATTACAACATTCCTGTATTTTTCTTAATTCACCAGAAGCGGAAACAACCATTTAAAGCAGTAATTTGGGTAGGGATTCTCTAGTCAGTAGCCACCCCCCTTGGATTTCGGCTCATTTAGGGTGGTGAGACCATATATAAAAATAAAATTATTTTTGTTTTATTTTTTTCAAACAAGGATGGAGCAGCAAGTTGTTCTGATCAATATATTTTTGAAATTTTTCGAATACTTCGAATGATGTTGCTTAGGGAGCTCTTTTATTAGGCACTGATATTGTGAAAATCAGCTCTTTTTCCGTAATTTTGCACTGCGGGAAACGTGGTTAGATGAAGTTGCAGTTCCTACTCTTATTTAATCACAATAGGTAGTCATGGTGACTATTTATTATTTAGAATTATGAAGAAAAATAATATATCAATTGGGATAAATGGTATAATGATATTACAAAGGATTAAACTTCCCGTATTTTTCTATGTATTTGTACCCATACAACAAGTCAAAGTAGCAAAAGAAAGCATGTTATCTACGAATTACCAACCAAAACACGCCATCTTGGGCCTATCTTCCAGTTGTCACATCCATCCATTAATTATTTGTCTTTTATTCGAAATTTTACAGCCTAATTTGTTGCATCGACTATCAGAATACATTTAAACACCATTTGAATACTTTTTCTTCCAATTCAACAGCAGAAACATTATAATATATAATCCTAACCCTGCTTCAATGCCCTATACACACATGGTCTCACCACCCCAAATGCCAGTCCCATTGAAACACATGTATAATGCCAACATTCCAAGGGCCGAAATCACCACTTTCGTCCCTAGCTGCCCCCCTATGTGACACACCATAATAAAGCCTAAGCTGTCCTTTTTTAAAAACTGTTTCGAAAATGGTATGCTAACTTCCTGCGTTTTGAGCTACGCTCCAATGTTGAAAAAATGGTCCGTTTTGCCCAGATCTCCCGAAATATTCATGCGCCCATTCCCAGAAAAGACACAAATCCTTCTCACCCCATGTGTCCATCCGAAAATCTCACATAACAGTTATACCTCATATCACAGATAGCGAAAACAGTGTGTGCTTACAATTTATCCACATAATTACAACATTCCTGTATTTTTCTTAATTCACCAGAAGCGGAAACAACCATTTAAAGCAGTAATTTGGGTAGGGATTCTCTAGTCAGTAGCCACCCCCCTTGGATTTCGGCTCATTTAGGGTGGTGAGACCATATATAAAAATAAAATTATTTTTGTTTTATTTTTTTCAAACAAGGATGGAGCAGCAAGTTGTTCTGATCAATATATTTTTGAAATTTTTCGAATACTTCGAATGATGTTGCTTAGGGAGCTCTTTTATTAGGCACTGATATTGTGAAAATCAGCTCTTTTTCCGTAATTTTGCACTGCGGGAAACGTGGTTAGATGAAGTTGCAGTTCCTACTCTTATTTAATCACAATAGGTAGTCATGGTGACTATTTATTATTTAGAATTATGAAGAAAAATAATATATCAATTGGGATAAATGGTATAATGATATTACAAAGGATTAAACTTCCCGTATTTTTCTATGTATTTGTACCCATACAACAAGTCAAAGTAGCAAAAGAAAGCATGTTATCTACGAATTACCAACCAAAACACGCCATCTTGGGCCTATCTTCCAGTTGTCACATCCATCCATTAATTATTTGTCTTTTATTCGAAATTTTACAGCCTAATTTGTTGCATCGACTATCAGAATACATTTAAACACCATTTGAATACTTTTTCTTCCAATTCAACAGCAGAAACATTATAATATATAATCCTAACCCTGCTTCAATGCCCTATACACACATGGTCTCACCACCCCAAATGCCAGTCCCATTGAAACACATGTATAATGCCAACATTCCAAGGGCCGAAATCACCACTTTCGTCCCTAGCTGCCCCCCTATGTGACACACCATAATAAAGCCTAAGCTGTCCTTTTTTAAAAACTGTTTCGAAAATGGTATGCTAACTTCCTGCGTTTTGAGCTACGCTCCAATGTTGAAAAAATGGTCCGTTTTGCCCAGATCTCCCGAAATATTCATGCGCCCATTCCCAGAAAAGACACAAATCCTTCTCACCCCATGTGTCCATCCGAAAATCTCACATAACAGTTATACCTCATATCACAGATAGCGAAAACAGTGTGTGCTTACAATTTATCCACATAATTACAACATTCCTGTATTTTTCTTAATTCACCAGAAGCGGAAACAACCATTTAAAGCAGTAATTTGGGTAGGGATTCTCTAGTCAGTAGCCACCCCCCTTGGATTTCGGCTCATTTAGGGTGGTGAGACCATATATAAAAATAAAATTATTTTTGTTTTATTTTTTTCAAACAAGGATGGAGCAGCAAGTTGTTCTGATCAATATATTTTTGAAATTTTTCGAATACTTCGAATGATGTTGCTTAGGGAGCTCTTTTATTAGGCACTGATATTGTGAAAATCAGCTCTTTTTCCGTAATTTTGCACTGCGGGAAACGTGGTTAGATGAAGTTGCAGTTCCTACTCTTATTTAATCACCATAGGTAGTCATGGTGACTATTTATTATTTAGAATTATGAAGAAAAATAATATATCAATTGGGATAAATGGTATAATGATATTACAAAGGATTAAACTTCCCGTATTTTTCTATGTATTTGTACCCATACAACAAGTCAAAGTAGCAAAAGAAAGCATGTTATCTACGAATTACCAACCAAAACACGCCATCTTGGGCCTATCTTCCAGTTGTCACATCCATCCATTAATTATTTGTCTTTTATTCGAAATTTTACAGCCTAATTTGTTGCATCGACTATCAGAATACATTTAAACACCATTTGAATACTTTTTCTTCCAATTCAACAGCAGAAACATTATAATATATAATCCTAACCCTGCTTCAATGCCCTATACACACATGGTCTCACCACCCCAAATGCCAGTCCCATTGAAACACATGTATAATGCCAACATTCCAAGGGCCGAAATCACCACTTTCGTCCCTAGCTGCCCCCCTATGTGACACACCATAATAAAGCCTAAGCTGTCCTTTTTTAAAAACTGTTTCGAAAATGGTATGCTAACTTCCTGCGTTTTGAGCTACGCTCCAATGTTGAAAAAATGGTCCGTTTTGCCCAGATCTCCCGAAATATTCATGCGCCCATTCCCAGAAAAGACACAAATCCTTCTCACCCCATGTGTCCATCCGAAAATCTCACATAACAGTTATACCTCATATCACAGATAGCGAAAACAGTGTGTGCTTACAATTTATCCACATAATTACAACATTCCTGTATTTTTCTTAATTCACCAGAAGCGGAAACAACCATTTAAAGCAGTAATTTGGGTAGGGATTCTCTAGTCAGTAGCCACCCCCCTTGGATTTCGGCTCATTTAGGGTGGTGAGACCATATAT
This sequence comes from Flabesymbios commensalis, assembly GCA_964017125.1. Classification (NCBI taxonomy): domain Eukaryota; kingdom Metazoa; phylum Annelida; class Polychaeta; order Terebellida; family Flabelligeridae; genus Flabesymbios; species Flabesymbios commensalis. The sequence continues at coordinate 25,873 of CAXHKU010000335.1, forward strand.
AAAAATAAAATTATTTTTGTTTTATTTTTTTCAAACAAGGATGGAGCAGCAAGTTGTTCTGATCAATATATTTTTGAAATTTTTCGAATACTTCGAATGATGTTGCTTAGGGAGCTCTTTTATTAGGCACTGATATTGTGAAAATCAGCTCTTTTTCCGTAATTTTGCACTGCGGGAAACGTGGTTAGATGAAGTTGCAGTTCCTACTCTTATTTAATCACAATAGGTAGTCATGGTGACTATTTATTATTTAGAATTATGAAGAAAAATAATATATCAATTGGGATAAATGGTATAATGATATTACAAAGGATTAAACTTCCCGTATTTTTCTATGTATTTGTACCCATACAACAAGTCAAAGTAGCAAAAGAAAGCATGTTATCTACGAATTACCAACCAAAACACGCCATCTTGGGCCTATCTTCCAGTTGTCACATCCATCCATTAATTATTTGTCTTTTATTCGAAATTTTACAGCCTAATTTGTTGCATCGACTATCAGAATACATTTAAACACCATTTGAATACTTTTTCTTCCAATTCAACAGCAGAAACATTATAATATATAATCCTAACCCTGCTTCAATGCCCTATACACACATGGTCTCACCACCCCAAATGCCAGTCCCATTGAAACACATGTATAATGCCAACATTCCAAGGGCCGAATTCACCACTTTCGTCCCTAGCTGCCCCCCTATGTGACACACCATAATAAAGCCTAAGCTGTCCTTTTTTAAAAACTGTTTCGAAAATGGTATGCTAACTTCCTGCGTTTTGAGCTACGCTCCAATGTTGAAAAAATGGTCCGTTTTGCCCAGATCTCCCGAAATATTCATGCGCCCATTCCCAGAAAAGACACAAATCCTTCTCACCCCATGTGTCCATCCGAAAATCTCACATAACAGTTATACCTCATATCACAGATAGCGAAAACAGTGTGTGCTTACAATTTATCCACATAATTACAACATTCCTGTATTTTTCTTAATTCACCAGAAGCGGAAACAACCATTTAAAGCAGTAATTTGGGTAGGGATTCTCTAGTCAGTAGCCACCCCCCTTGGATTTCGGCTCATTTAGGGTGGTGAGACCATATATAAAAATAAAATTATTTTTGTTTTATTTTTTTCAAACAAGGATGGAGCAGCAAGTTGTTCTGATCAATATATTTTTGAAATTTTTCGAATACTTCGAATGATGTTGCTTAGGGAGCTCTTTTATTAGGCACTGATATTGTGAAAATCAGCTCTTTTTCCGTAATTTTGCACTGCGGGAAACGTGGTTAGATGAAGTTGCAGTTCCTACTCTTATTTAATCACAATAGGTAGTCATGGTGACTATTTATTATTTAGAATTATGAAGAAAAATAATATATCAATTGGGATAAATGGTATAATGATATTACAAAGGATTAAACTTCCCGTATTTTTCTATGTATTTGTACCCATACAACAAGTCAAAGTAGCAAAAGAAAGCATGTTATCTACGAATTACCAACCAAAACACGCCATCTTGGGCCTATCTTCCAGTTGTCACATCCATCCATTAATTATTTGTCTTTTATTCGAAATTTTACAGCCTAATTTGTTGCATCGACTATCAGAATACATTTAAACACCATTTGAATACTTTTTCTTCCAATTCAACAGCAGAAACATTATAATATATAATCCTAACCCTGCTTCAATGCCCTATACACACATGGTCTCACCACCCCAAATGCCAGTCCCATTGAAACACATGTATAATGCCAACATTCCAAGGGCCGAAATCACCACTTTCGTCCCTAGCTGCCCCCCTATGTGACACACCATAATAAAGCCTAAGCTGTCCTTTTTTAAAAACTGTTTCGAAAATGGTATGCTAACTTCCTGCGTTTTGAGCTACGCTCCAATGTTGAAAAAATGGTCCGTTTTGCCCAGATCTCCCGAAATATTCATGCGCCCATTCCCAGAAAAGACACAAATCCTTCTCACCCCATGTGTCCATCCGAAAATCTCACATAACAGTTATACCTCATATCACAGATAGCGAAAACAGTGTGTGCTTACAATTTATCCACATAATTACAACATTCCTGTATTTTTCTTAATTCACCAGAAGCGGAAACAACCATTTAAAGCAGTAATTTGGGTAGGGATTCTCTAGTC
>CAXHKU010000336.1:0-22471 GCA_964017125.1 Flabesymbios commensalis
GAAGAAGAAGAAGAAGAAGAAGAAGAAGAGAAGATGAAGATGAAGATGCACACATACCACCCTCCAGCCGCTGAACTACTCAATCATAGTAAAGAATATATTAGTTACCAAATAGCTTTTCTGTTATCTCCATATAGAATCTATAGTTATCGTATGGATATGGCTCAAAATCATCAGAAGTAAATATCAAAAGGACGACATTCCCAGTTGCGCGTAGTGATGTTGGAGTGCTGACACGTTTCGGCATAGGAATTTGAGGAGCCTCTGTGGTTTCTCCATCATAAACATCTAGACGGTCCATGAAGAAGTCTATTTTGAAAACCGCAAAATCAATGTATACCTGAAATCAAATGCGCGTCGTTAAACATATAAATTGAGGGGAAAATAAATGTTCAGCTGAAAAACCATCTGGAAATGTGACGCTGTGGTCACGAACTGCCACACATTAGCTTTATTACATACATGTATAAATAAATGAACAATAGTGTCATAACGTGTAGAGTCGTAGGTGACCAGAAGATTATTCATAAACACTGAATTATCTTCACCAACATTGATACGAGATTATCCATAGAAATCGTGGATTGTAGGCGGGTTTAACAGCTGCAGACTTTACGATTGCAATGGAATATCTGACCAGTCTCAAATTTGGTTTTCTTCTTATTTACAAACTAAGCACCAATCCGTAAAATTAAAGACACTCAGCGCTATTATCTCTAGTTTTGACATAAACCACCATCTTTATGCCGATGATACTCAAATTTACATGTCCCTATCAGTTTCAAAAGCTAAGGAATCTCTTAAGAAGTTCCAACATAGTTTAATGGGTGTGCCGGCTGTAGCTTAATCCTAGCAAGACAGCATTTTTTCTTATTGGGACCAAACTTCAAGGAGAAAAATTCTTACATAATTTCCCATGCTTAATTCTGGGTCAAGACACAAATCCATTTGCATCAGCCACAAAATCTTGCTCTCTCTCACTCTCTCTCTCTCTCTCTCTCTCTCTCTCTCTCCCAGACGTTTACGTAAGCCTACCCCTTAAATTGGGGCTCTCATTCAAACACACCACTACATTATTTACTTTGACCGATCACGACATTCTAAGCCGGGAATGGAGAGTTATTGTTGAACAAGTACAGACCAATTGATTATGTGATTATGGTCGGATGTTTTTCAAGTCATTTAAAATCCTCGGAGCTCTACATTCTTAGCTGTAAAAAGGCCTCGGCCCTCGGCCTCGACCTTTTTCACAGCTAAGAATGTAGGGCTCCTCGGGTTTTATCCGATACATAATCACCAGGACCATGTGCAGCATTAAGTAAGCTCAGACCCATTAAAGTTACACCCAGGGAATTTGATCTTACTTTTCCCAAAAAACAGTGTATATTTTGGTAATATAAGGCATTTTTATCAATATACTTAGTATAATTTCGTTTTCATTTCTTGCACAGATTTAAGCAAAAAATCCATGGAGCGATACATCTGACAGTAAACAGTAAAATGTTTACATGCTTTATTAGCAATCAATGTACTACTGCCAAGACAGGGATGGTGTGATCATACTTCTTGCAAGTATGAGCCTATTGTAGTAAGCTTGGGATTGGCCGGCTTACAAAACGCTGTCCTGCTAAACGTTCTCTGATTGGCTGGCGCATGTGTGTCAACCCGGCAGCTGAAAACTAGGTTGGTCAATGGTGGGGTGTTCCTCATTCACAATGTGAAATGCCTGGTTTCAGTGTGTGGACACAGAACACTGATAATGAGTATGCAACATTCTGTACATTATGTAGTTTATTGAGTATATGTTCGGGAATAATGATCGTTGAAGTAGCAAATGTATTTATTTGAACATAATGGAAATTAAATCACGACATAAAACAACATTCCCATGTTATATACAGGTGACCACAGGCTTAACTACTTGGCATGCAATCTATGTGAACACTTACGTCATAGCCAGGCTGTACTGTCACCAATCATTCACCTCAGCATGCCATCTATGTGAACACTCACGTCATAGCCAGGCTGTACTGTCACCAATCATTCACCTCAGCATGCCATCTATGTGAACACTTACGTCATAGCCAGGCTGTACTTTCACCAACCATTCACATCTACTCAGCATGCCATCTATGTGAACACTTACGTCATAGCCAGGCTGTACTGTCACCAATCATTCACCTCAGCATGCCATATATGTGAACACTTACGTCATAGCCAGGCTGTACTGTCATCAACCATTCACCTTAGCATGCAACATATGTGAACACTTACGTCATAACCAGGCCGTCCTGTCACCAACCATTCACATCTCACATTTTTCGGATAACGATCTGGATAGTTTGGGGATTGAATGGTCGCAGGTACCACCAGGGTCAGGTTTCCACATGTTACTGTAAAAATAGAATCATTCAATCATAATTAGTTCTACTTGCATTGGCTTTCATTGCATTGGCTTTCTGACGAAACGAAAAGAAACTGACGAAACGAAACTGGTTTCCTGTAATCGACTAAACGAAACTGACGAAACAAGACTGACGAGTTCCTGCAATCGACGAAACTGGGTCCCTGTAGAGTACTTACAAGATTTCTAGGGTATTTAATTATATTTAAAAACATATTTTAGAATTTGGAAGGGTACCTACGTGCATTGCCCAGCGTCGTTTCAATGTCGTAATAATGTTTCTAGATGTATGGTGATATATGTATGCTGTGATATAATTGAAGTAGCAATATTTGGGTTATCTCAAAAAAAACCTTGACCCCTCCCTCTCGACCCTAGTTGTTTTTTACATGTTTTTTTAACGATATGTTAAGCAAATGTTGGGCCATCGTTAAAGACGGTGGTCCAACATTAATGCATAATTGGTTTTAAGTACTGTGCTTGATGGGTACACGGTCCCCATGTAGACACTGCTACGCTGCGTGCTCCAGTGTGCAGATGGACTGACGTCACAATTCCCCCACTCCTTCTGTCAGCGTATCGTAATAAGCTTTTGATTGGCCAGTTTAAAACGCTATCCTGCCAAACGCTCTCCGATTGTCTTTCTCATATGTGAGAACTAGGTTGGTCAATGTTGGGGTGTTCCCCGGGCGCAATTTGAAATGCCTCGTTTCAGTGTGTGGTCGGAGACAGAAAACTGAGAATGAGTGTAGCCTGCTTGATGGGATGCAAGATGATAATAACGCTGCTGTTTAATGTTGATCCACACTCTGTAACGTATGTTATAATATTTGTCCACCGTCGGGATGTGGCGTGATAATACAGCTGGCAGGAAACACCGTTTGACTGCAAATCGTCGCCTCGGAGCTAAAGGATCCTATCTGACACTCGTTAGAGTGGCAGATAGGATCGTTTAGCTCCGAGGCGACGAAATGCTGTAGACTTGTTTAAAGGGACCCCTTGGGATGAGGCATTTTCAATGTTGTCAATTTTGAAAATTTAATTTATATGAAGCTATATAGCCTACTGATCTTAACTTAAAAACACGGAAAAGTCAAAAAACTTTTAAAGCACCGAAAAAGAGTGAAATCGTTGTATCTCCAGGTCGTATATTGCCATGTAAACAAAACAAGTCACCAATATTCAGCACTTTACATCACATATTCCCACGTATCAGGCGGTAAAATCAAAGCAGTCGCCCTAATTGGTGTCCTCTAGTCAGGACACGGGAGGACACATCTGCAGCACTGATTGTCTACCCAACGCTGGGCCGATGCCATCAGCATGTGGCCCAATGCTGTGAGAACATTCAATCGTCCTTCAGGTATACAAATAGTTTGTTTGGGTTACTTCTGGATTCATAGAAATGTTGATTAAAAATATTTGTAAAAATATAAAAATTCTGAAAAAAATATAAACATGATCCGTGGGATACACTACTTCAGTACGGAATTAAAAACGAAAATTGATGTCATCCCAAGGGGCTGCTTTAAAATTATTCTTTCTTTTCGCGATCTTCACATCCCACTAGCTGAGTAGGGCTTTTTGTATGAAGTTTTATTCATGCAAAACCCACCTTCTCAGAAAACACGAGACCTCCACCTAAATTATCTCATCGAAGACGATATGTTAAGCCAATGCTGTATTAAGGTTGGACCACCATCTGCAACTATGGCCCAACACTAAAGCAGCATTCGCGCAAAGCATCATTCCCTATACATGCACGAGGCGTTCAACCAATGTTAGGCCAGCGTCGCAGCAAGTGGACCAACATAATTAGGCCTATCTGAAATAAAAAAAAAAAAAAGACAAGGGTCATGGGTGGAGGATTTCCGCGATATCCCAATATTTGGTTACCTATCTATTTGAAAAAAAGTATAGTTCAGTTTCGTCTCGTCAGTTTCGCCCTTTACAGGGAGCTAGTTTTCGTCAGTTTCGTCGATTACATCAACTCAATTTCGCCAGTTTCGTCGATTACAGGAAACCAGTTTCGTCGATTACAGGAAACCAGTTTCGTCGATCACAGGAAACCAGTTTCGTCAGTTTCGTTTCGTCAGTTTCGTTTCGTTTCGTCGATTATAGAAAGCCTAGGGTATTTGGCGGTAGCATATTAAACTGCACAACTGTACGTTTACAACTAACCCAAGTACCTGACAACAAATATTGTCGACCACACCTTTATGAGCAAATAAATATTTGTGGTCCCATCACAAATACTGACGATAATACAAGAACTTACATCGCTGGAATCGACTTTAGACGTCAGAATGACGTATGTTGGATGGGATTGGGTACATTAATTTGTAACGTGATAACATACATTAACCTACTACATATAAACTGCTAGCGTACACATATTTTTAGTACATACATATAGATTGTAAAAAAACACCAATAAACATAACTATATAGCAATCGCGTGAAAAAGTATACATATACATATATACTTACATATCTGATATGTTGTGACCACTTCATCGGCATTAGTCTACATGCATAAACATGAACTATAATATCTATTTGTTTTAAATTATGACGAATAACGTATGTTGGATTGGAGAATAGAATGGTTAAGTAAGTCATATAGTGGGTTGATTTGTGCTGTAATACCATACATTATGCTACTACATACAAACTGATATCATGCAAATAGATTTAGCATATATAAATACCTTCCCTGAAATGATAAATTTGTGTTTCTTACATGGATGAGGCTAGCGGATCAATCATTGGTACTACGTAATGAATATGTTGATAAATATTATATACCGTAATTATTATTAGTGGCATAATTGTTTAGTTTATGACCTGTTTATTGGCATCAAACTTAGGCCTAATATTAGAATGTGTTAGATATACATTCGTCTACAAACAACAAATAGAGCAATAATATTTTTTTGTTTTTAAATTGGCGGCAATAACGTATGTATGATTGCGAAAATGAAATGGTAAATCATTAGGAGGCTGGGTTAATTTGTGACGTGATAACAGACAATAAGCTACTACATACAAACTGATATCAAGGAAATATATGTAGTGGAGACATATATACCGTGTCGAGCATCACAATGATAACTTGTACCTTTTCATGGTACCAATGACCCCCTTTTGGTGGTCCTGTCTCATGGACTGATAACCTTGTTTTACATATAAATGTGCAGCAAATTCAGTGAAAATAAAATAATTCACCTGCAAAAATACAGTAATAACGTGCTCTTACAAACTGTTGAAAATGTTTTCAAATTTCTTGAATAGCTGGCTGGCTAGCTGGCTGGCTTGCAGGATGGCAGGATGGCTAATTACTGCCTGGATGGCGGCTGGCTGGCAGTGCTTGCAGGATGGCTGACTGCCTGGATGGTGGCTGGCTGGCTGTGCTTGCAGGATGGCTGATTGCCTGGATGGCCGGTTAGCTCGCTGGTTGGCTGGTTAGATGACTGGCTGGTTGTCTGGATTGCATGCTGGCTGGCTGGCTTGCAAGATGGCTAGCTGGCTCGTTGACTGACATGTTGGCTGGCTGACCGGTTAGCTGACTGTAATGATCACTCACTCCCTCACTCACTCACTCACTCACTCACTCACTCACTCACTCACTCACTCACTCACTCACTCACTCACTCACTCACTCACTCACTCACTCACTCACTCACTCACTCACTCACTCACTCACTCACTCACTCACTCACTCACTCACTCACTCACTCACTCACTCACTCACTCACTCACTCACTCACTCACTCACTCACTCACTCACTCACTCACTCACTCACTCACTCACTCACTCACTCACTCACTCACTCACCAACTCACTCACCAACTCACTCACGAACTCACTCACCAACTCACTCACGAACTCACTCACGAACTCACTCACGAACTCACTCACTCACTCACGAACTCACTCACTCACTCACTCACTCACTCACGAACTCACTCACGAACTCACTCACGAACTCACTCACGAACTTACTCACGAACTCACTCACGAACTCTCATATCATAAAAACTTACCAGCTGCAGTTTGGGTGACATAGATGGCTGCAATGCCAATCAAGACTAGGTAGACAACAGTCATGATGACGGGCGCACACAGGCAGCTTTGGCGACGCTGACGAGGCTGAGATGGCGCAGAGATAACGCAGAGATGGCGCAGAGATAGCGCTGAGATGACGCAGAGATGACGCAGAGATGGCGCAGAGATGACGCAGAGATGCCGCAGAGATAGCGCTGAGATGACGCAGAGATGACGCAGAGATGGCGCAGAGATGACGCAGAGATGGCGCAGAGATGACGCAGAGATGGCGCAGAGATGACACAGAGATGGCGCAGAGATGACGCAGAGATGGCGCAGAGATGACGCAGAGATGGCGCAGAGATGACGCAGAGATGCCGCAGAGATAGCGCTGAGATGACGCAGAGATAGCGCTGAGATGACGCAGAGATGACGCAGAGATGGCGCAGAGATGACGCAGAGATGCCGCAGAGATAGCGCTGAGATGACGCAGAGATGGCGCAGAGATGACGCAGAGATGACGCAGAGATGGCGCCGAGATAGTGACTGTTTGCCAGGACAGCTCCAAGTGCAGCCACAGAGGTAGGCCGGCCTCTTATACGGAAGGAATCAGCCAACAACAAACATTCACCCAATGCTGGTTTAATACTGCACTGTGGACCAACATTAACCATTTAACCGCCAAATTCTTCAATTTAAAATTTTACCCACTTGAAGTTGTGTCTCGCTGACGCGATCCACAACTTCAAGTGAGAGAAAATTATTAAGATTTGACAAAATGGGGGTCAATTATTTTTAAATCTTGCTTGTTGATGTCACAATTTATCTTTAACATATTTAAAATGTGGTACTTAATGTGCTAATAAAAAATAAAAACCCGAATATATGCGGCACCGGCGGTTGAAGGGTTAAACCAACATTGGGTCAATGCTTTATGTGTGCTGGGAGTCACTCGGTTCACAGCCCAGTAGACACGAGGCGTTCACTCAACTTTGGTTTAATGTTTGAACAGCGTCGCAGACCATGGGTCAACATTGAACCGTCATTAAACTTTGTATTTTCTGGGGTAGCTTGTAAACAGGTGACGTTCACCCAATGGTGTGTTCAATTTGGGCCAGTGTATCGGCAGGTGGTACAGCAGTAAGCGAACATTGTTTCAATGTGTCGTGTTTGCTGGGATGGCTACCCGGTCAACAATATATTGACCCAATATTGGATCAATGTTGGACCATGGCGTGGTGGTAGCGACGGTAGGCCACCATTAAAAAAACTTTGTATCAACCGCTCCTGTTAGCTGATTTCAACCCGACTGATACTATAGTCTGTTCAAAGGTTGGGCCTTGTCCAAGATAAAAGTTAGTCTTTCGTTGATTACTCAGTTAGTTCATGAAAATTATGTACTAGTTTTTTGGCATCTTCGTAAAAAATATTGTATACTTAAAAGTTAGACCATTTGATATGTACAGATGTACTCGATTTCCAATGACGCCCTCTATAAACCCATAAACGATTTATTTTCGGAATTAGAAAAGGGCACGTGACGCAATGGCTAGAGCGCCTGACTGCCTCGCCAGTCATGGATGCGTCCCGGGCTCGAACCATGCTGTTCCCGTGTGGGATTTTTCTCCCTTCTCAATTTGACTAGGCGATCACGTCAATGGCGGCCTCGGCGAGTAAAGAGCGAAAACCTCCCAAACCTCAAAGAGGTATGATTCTGATTTTATTTTCGGGTTTGAATGAGATGCAATTCATCACTCATACATTTCAGGTGCCTGTGATCTAACCTAACGGCAGATACCCTGAACATTTCAAGAAAAAATAGTATGTTGTTTAAAAGTTGGACCATTTGACATGTAATAAATTGCGAATTATGACGCGCCTCTATAAACTCATTGACTTCAATCGGCTTTAAACTCGAAATAACACTACATGTCAAATGGTCTTTTGAAATGCTCCCTTAAATTTCAGGAAATATTCAGGGCAAGCGCCATGGTACTTACAAAGAGGGCTTGCAAAATTACATGGAAATTGAGTAAAAATTGATTGAGAAATTAGCGAAAAACACCCAGCGCTGGTGTTAGTTGACTGCAACTATAAGGCTGGTGGCGGCCATTTTGGATATTAGGCTCTAGCGGCGTTATGCCACCAATTTTGAAAAATCACCACCTGAAGTATTGATGCCCAGGGTGACTAAATTACGAAACCAACGAGAAACTCTCTCGCCCTCGAAATTTTTACGGGCCTATGGGGCTGAGCCAGGACTAAGTTAAGGTTGAGACCAGTGTATCGACGTTAATTTCGACCATCTTCCGCCTTCGGACAGATAAAAGACGTCGACTTATGTTGAAATAACGCTGGGACATCGTCTGCGACGCTGGCCCAGCATTAACCTAACAATGGGCCAACCTGCCCAGCATTAACCTAGCAACGGGCTAACCTCTCGTGTTAGGTGAGTGTATTAACCAGTTGTGTGCAAATTACTATTTGGCAATAAAATGGATGGGGTTTTAGGCCACCTTCGTGAACATAGAGACTAAACTGGGCCAGGAGTACCTCCTGAGGATAGTGAAGTGAATGAGATGACACTGCCCTCCACACACAGGATTCGAAATTCGAACAGAGGCGGTATGAGTTCGCGCACGATACCTTTCGGTCACGGAGGTTACCCACAATATTGAATCATGATGAGTGAGCGGGGGAAAACATGTTGTTTCTTTTAAACTTGAAGTCCAGAGTGGGGTTCGAGCCCGCGATCTCTGACTTTCCAAGCAGGCAGCTTTAACCACTGTACCAGGGTCCCCGGCCGCTCTAACCATTTGTGTGCAGATAACTATTTGGACGATACTCAGATCTTGAGTTATCCATTTACATGCTACTGGGGCATATATGCACACAAAAAAATGTGCATTAGCGAATAGCTCTAATTGAACATTATTTAGCTTTAATTTAACCTTATATTGTTTCCTGAATATGTTGAGTAGGTCTACAGCACGTAGAGAACTATGGTGAGGTGTTTGGGTCAATATTATTCAGCTGTAATTGCGATGTTAATGTCGTCACACTCCTTTGATTTAGAAGCACCCTTATAACTATTCCACGAACTGCAACACTGTCAAAGTCACAATCACAGCTGAAAAATATTGACCCGGGACATCTTCATAGAAAACGCCATCTGCATCACCTTTAATTATCTAGAGGTAATAGAGTGCTGGCACCACGTAGAACTAAAACATATGGCACACTTATATGAACTCGGGTCTGCAAAAAATGAGAATGATGAGATGCATGAGATGTCACTGCCCTCCGGACATGTGATGCTAAATCCAAGCGCTGGCGGTCTGAGGCCGAGCACGCTCTCGGTCACGGATCCCCCCCACAATACTGAATCTTTACGGGTGAGCGGGGAAGAAACTTTTTCCTTTTTATGAAACCAGAATGCCAGAGCGAGGGCCGAACCAACGATCGCTGACTCCAACCCGGTCTCATATTATTATTCATTAGACTTTATATACACACATATATACAATAATGTATCAGAATGGTAAATACAGGTGATAGGACCCTAACCAAATTTGATATCCAGGATTAGAAATAGATACACGTTAATTCCATTTAAAAGTTAAGTTGTAAAATATCATATATGTATATATATGATATATCTCTCTCGCGCCGATATAACGTAATTACACATTATTATAAATATGGCCTAGTAGCAAAAACACTCAGAAAAGAGTATAACATATATGTATATATATAATATATGTCTCCGCGCCGATATAACTTAACTACACATTATTATAAATAGTAGCAAAAAACACCCAGAAAAGATTATATATCAGTCAATTCAACTAATTCTGACTTAACCCTTAAGGTAAAGACCATGGAGATCAAAGGGTTTTAAATCATCATAAATGTCTCAGTTAGCTTTTTCCGTGTCATATGAATACCTATCTTATGGATCCACGACCATTATTAACATTTTTAATTCTTTCAGTGCGGGGACTGTCTTTAGACGTCAGAATCTGACGTCTACGGAATCCGACGTCTATTTTCCCACATCGCACGAAAAAGAAGAACGTTTGTATTTTCTCACACGGACACACAAGAAATAACTGTCATAAATTGCAGCTAGAGTGCAATATGGGCTGATACCGATATACGTCCGATATTGAAAACCAACGCACAGAGTGTGATAATCTGACGTCCACAGACGTCAGGGGGGGGGGGGATTAAAAACACTCAATACAATTTTAGCTACCTTTTTATATACCCGCTACCATGCTACAATGTTGACATTGTTAGATACACATGCACCCCTGAAAAGCTGTAACGTAACACCAAATGCTAGACCGATCACTGGGTGGGTAACTAATTATAATGGGATCTTGTTATCTAAAAGGAAAAAAAGCTGTCGGAAAGAATACAGAGAAGGGACCGAACATATTCCAATCGAGCACGACTCAATGCATAAGTTCATCATCGATTATGCATTGTACCACATATCACAAAGCAATGTAGGCCTATCACAAAGCACAATACTATGTAGCCTAGCACAACGCACAAAGCAATGTACCACAACGCACAATGCAGTGTAAGGGAGGGTGGGGCTAAACGTTGCAGGTGCTTAAAGTCACTTGCCTGTTACTTTTCCCCTATGGGTAAGTACCATTATATGACGTCACTGACAAGTTTACAAATCCTTTCATAATCTATACATAGCATTTCCGGTGTTCCCCAAGAACATAAAGACAGACATGTAACGAAGTGTTATTTTCCCATCTGTTGAAACGGGATCTCAGATTTGTTAAAAATATTTTTTCAACATTTTAGGTTATTATCCCAATGTCGTATTGGAGCCTAAGCTTTACATATACTGAATTTATTTGCATGCATGATGATTTATATGCAAACCCAATGGTATTCTGAAATTTCAAACATGAACTAAGCTGCACACCATGGGGTTAAAAGTCACAGCCACAGGGCTAAAAGTCACAGGCTGTGACTTTCAGGGCTAAAAGTCACAGGCTGTGACTTTTAGCCCCAATGGTAGACATCTTTGTCCTCATTTACCCTGAGGCGAAATATCTGCGCAGACACCAACTAAAAGATGTCATCTGCAAGCTGCCAAGTGATTCCAGGGTAGCATAACTGAAAAGCAGTATGATGTGAATACATGTATTAAAAAACAATTTTTCCGTCCATACTTGACAATCAAGTAGGATGTAATTCACAATAAATGGTTGTAAAGGACAAAACAACAAGGAGACTGACCTATAATTTTACAAAATAGGTCTACTACGTCCTGTTCATTTTTTGTCGATGTCAATAATTTGACTTTTCATCCCAGTTGCTTTATTACTTGGGGCATCTAACCCAGCTGTACCTTCATACACTGTGACTTTTTGCCCCAGTGTTGTGACATTAAACCCCATACTGGGGTTGAATGTCGCAAGCTCACCAACAAGGACAAACCACGTTTTTTAGAAGTTTTGTTTAATGTTCTTTTCAAAGAAATTTACTAGACCTTAGCTAAGACGTTGTCCATCGCTCTGGTGTTCAGATTTCAAAGTAACAAAATGTGTCTTCCCTACCAAATCGTAAAGATGCATTATTGTGGGCAGACACCGTGACTGAGAGGGGGCGCGTTCGCCCTCAGATCGCCAGGGCGCGAATTTTGAAGATCAATGTCATCTGATTTATCTCACTTTCCTCAGGGGGTTACCCCCATCTTTTTATTCATTCATTCATTCATTCATTCATTCATTCATTCATTCATTCATTCATTCATTCATTCATTCATTCATTCATTCATTAATCTATCCACTATATCCAAAATGATATACTGTAATATACTTTAATTTCGCCGGTATGAATTTTCGCGCAAACCCGATTTTTTATCACTTCGCGGTCTTTAATTTCGCGCAAAAATCATTTTTGAAGTTGTTTTTTTCTGGCCTGGAGGAGGCAATTGTTATATCGCAGTAATGAATGTCATCACCCCTCCCGACTAGTAATCACTATGACGCAACGTCGTAAGTAAATATAATGATATGGTCACCAATTAACTGGAGGGGGATGACTGGCCATTGAGGCTAATCCTCTTGCACGCTCTGCTCATTAACCCTATCAATTCAACAGGTTATCATTTAATTAATTATTATCCTGCTGCTGATTTACTACATGTGTCGTTTCAGTGAAATATGTCTATATATATTTGGCTTTATTTGAAAAAAAAAAAAAGCTAATCGTATCTGTTTGATTGCGGAAATTTAAAAATAGCTATATCTGTGCACATATTTGTGTAATATTTGCTACTGTCACTTAGTTCAAATCCTTAGAAGAACACATGACAAGAAACGCGTTCACAGCTCTACTGACAATATGGAGTCTATTGATCCAGTGTTGGGGAAATGCCGGCCCACTGTGTTCGACGCTGGCCCAGTATCACACCAGCACTGTATCAACGTCTCGTGTTTGCTGGGTCATCACCCATCAACTTGACATAGAAAAGATCAACGTTGACATCAAGACATCTATCATTAAACTCATTCATGACCGCTGGTTAATAGCAGTGATCGAAGAAATCACACCGGAAACATATGGTATTATCAAGGATTTTATACAAGAGGGTCTAGAATGAAATGGGAATAAAATAAAAAATATTGGTATCAATTGATGTTTTTTGTCATAATTAAAATATATTTCATATGTTGTGATTAAGTCGTTGTCATTCAGTCATTTAAATATAAATCTTCGGACTTAAACTTTTACAGATTAACGTGACAATCACACCAATAGATTACATAACCACGGTCGATTGCACAGCGGCAGTCACACCCTTTAAACCCAGTCCCAAAGTTCTCGAAACACTAATGTGGTGAACAATATTTTGCTGGGAAGATGATTTCGCGATGGTGATGGACCTTGTGCGAAATGCGCGGAAATTAATTCCACGCGAAATAAATGTATATTACAGTACTAGAGAGAATTTTGAGCGAGAGGGTCGTAAGCATTTGGATGAGAGTACTAGGGACAGTGGCCTTTGTCTGATTTACTTGATAGCCTGTCGCTTTTGTTCGCTCCTCTGGGTCCATTGCGAATGCGTGTAGTCTAGTGGAGAAGATTTGTGGGCCTTAATTGGGAGAAATCAATTAGAAAAAAAATATGATCGCCCACTGGCCTCTTTCTGAGTCAAGTATGAATTTTATCTATCAATAGCAAGATAGTCTAGATATTATATAGTACATGTTCCGTTCTTGTGGTAGTGTAATAGATTTTCCTCATAGTGGTACTAAAACTTTTGTGTGATATTTCTACTGAAGCATCATACTCGGTATTTTTATCATAAGGGCCTTCTTATGGGTATTTTTCTTAGAAATACTTACGCCCTTCCAGCTAAAAAAATCTTCCGCTTACAACCCTGTGTGGCTTATAAAAAAAATCGAATTTGCACCAAGGAGCAATATCAGCATGATTATTATTTAATTTCTCAAGTAGACGCTATTCAAGATAAATTATTTGTGCAAGAAAAGTAACATTTTTTATATTTACATTTTGACGGCAATGTAGATATTTAAAATAAAAGTTTTACTTGTTAAAATGTACATGCTATACACATTTTAAAATCGGTGATATACATATTTGTGGTATATATGCTCTATCAGGTGGCAATTAAATAATAATATTCAAGGTTCAGATGAATCACAAATCAACAGCTGATGATTTAGCAGAAAAAGGGTTCAATTACGTCACTGAGGATGGTGTAGGCCAGCGTCACTGATGCTGTACCAGACAGCACTGGGCCAGTTGGCATTGCGGACTTGGTCACGACTGATTGAGATGAGGAGAATTCCCCAAATGTATGCCAATTGTACGCTCAATGGCACTAAAATACTGGCTTATGATTTGACCTGATGGTTTGTTAACACGCTGATAACATTTTTCTATAACACAATGTTTTAGTTAACACCGTGTTAAGCCTAACCTTCATGCTAGCTAAACTAGCTTCGGGCATGAGATCGGTCGCAAATCGGCTTTAAGGGCATATTTTTTTGAATGACATATGTATTCAAATAAACCGGAAGAGCTAACTATAACATTTGGGATGATTTCAAATACATGGTTTTAACAAAATCAATTCATCGTTGTAAGGGTTATTGAACACCGTCTGCAAATCCAACCTTGCCTGAAACTAGATCAGCAGTCTGTACGATGGCCTAATACTGTTATAATGCGGGTGACTGTATGCCCACATAGATCATATCTCGGTAAATTAAAAATAAAAATATTTTTATTATAAAAAAATGGCAATACTTGCTGACTGGGATGATTAAATTGGTATTATATGATAGAGTGAAACGTGTTGATTTGTTTTACATTATGCTTGGTGTGGACATACCATAGATTTGCCATCTGCTGATGGTTATGTATCGATGCTACTGTGTCCGTTCAAGCTTAGAAAACTTGAACAGCTGCAACCATTATTATATTTGATCTTTGCGCACTGAACCCTATGCTTTACTCTCTCAATCCGCATTAACACTTTCGCCGTTAACCGCGATTGTTACCGTGCTAATCCCTGAAAGCGCTGAGTATTTTCTATATAAATCATGGGGACCAAAGGGTTCCATGCAATTCGAAATCAGCAAAAATATCTTATTCAGCTCTTTCTGATTCATTTGAATACCTATGTTATGTGTCTACGCCCATTAGAAATAGTTTAATTATTACAGTGCGGGGATCAACTTTGGACGTCAAAATCTGACGTCTACGGACGTCAGATTTTGACGACTAAAATTGATCCCCGCGCTTTAGGGGTCAATCTGTTTCATTAGTTAATCAAATCACGGTTATTGGAAATGGGTTTTTAAGTGGGTGAAAATTTGAATTATTTAACCACAATTATACTCGTTTTTGTTTTGTTTCATTAGTCGATCAAATAAATCACAAACATCAAGATTCAAACACTGTTACTGAGAATGAAATGAGTATCTAAATATCATAATTTAGAAACATCTGGTCTCAAATGAAGCAAATATGTGTAATTTTAACCTACTTGAAGTTATGGGTAGCGCTATAGCGAGACACAACTTCAAGTGCGTGAACATTTTAATGAGATAAGTTGGCGTTAATATGTGTTGATATGATGGCAGTTTGATTTTTTATACACATTAAAATATCCACAATCTAATCTAATAAATTCACTTTAATTAGCACTACCACAGTATGATTTTTAAAAGTACAGGTTATTATTTGGAAAAAGACAACACTTAAAATCAAGTTAATGTTAAAATCCATGATAGCAGTGTAAGATGTCTGTTTCCAGCACAAACAACCATAGATAAAAAAACAATTTTTTGTAAGTGGTAAAAAAATTCACTCTGGAAAAGCATAGAAGCTTAAATCACATCAGAACATTTAGACATTTACACAGCATTATCATGCATAAGTACTTTTTTTCCTAACAAGCTTAGTGTACAATTGGATAGGGGTGGTTTTCATCTTATTAGCCAGCTGTTTGTGACGGCAATCGAGGCTATTGAACCCTGGCTATTGATCTGGTGAGTGTAAACCCACAATAAAATGTGCTACATATCTGAACTTGTATTATCCCATTATGCTTATAAGCTGACCCTGTAAATTTATGTTCATCTGTGTGAATAAAATAAGTACAAGTTTTTTTGGTCGATATCAGACACCTGTGTAAACGCCACAAAGCGAGGAGAACCATAAGGTGGGTCCTTGGTTAGTATTCTGTGAGAGAGCAGGGACGTCACCGGTAAACCTTTGAACCCTTTCAAACCTAAATTTACCATTGCCATCTTCATCCACTACAAGCCGCGAATTGCTGTCGCAATTCTTGACTTGTAGCGGATGAAGAGGACTTTAAGTGGGTGAAAAATTAATGAAAATTACCATGTATTGGTGAACAAGTCTCATGGTAATTTTCATTATAAAACCCTTGGTTGTAGGAAAATTAAATCTGTTACAGAGATGTAAAATGATGCTTTAATGCATCGAGAGGGCTTAAAGGTTTAAATTGCTACTGGGTGAAAACAATGTTATATAAGTCCCCTCCCCCATACTTCATTGTATTGGATTGTAGAGGTCAAGGCTATTGAGTTTCACAGAATACCAGACTTGGGCCCAAATGTGTATAACTAAATGGTATGTCTTTATTTTTGCATCGAGCAACCTTTACGTGACCTTCGCGATTGCGGTTGGTATTATTCTGACCCACGTGTCATAATCAACAAAATTAATTGACAAAATGAAATCACAAAATGTATTTATTTCACCAACTAAGCATGTTCCACGATTAATTTAATCAATTTCAGCGATAAAAGTATTAACATTTCACCCGCTAAAGTTATCTTATTTAATTTCCCGCCAGCTTGAAGTTGTGTCTCGATACAGCGACCCACAACTTCAAGCGGGTGAAAAAATGTCTCACTGCTGAATAATTTGTAACCAAACATTGATGTTTAAACATTGACAGTTCATTACCATTAACAGTGATTTAACCAGCGAATACAGCAGTTTAGAAACGCATACTGGCAGTTTGTTATAATAGTTTCGTAAATAAATTTGAACTCACTCACTCACTCACTCACTCACTCACTCACTCACTCACTCACTCACTCACTCACTCACTCACTCACTCACTCACTCACTCACTCACTCACTCACTCACTCACTCACTCACTCACTCACTCACTCACTCACTCACTCACTCACTCACTCACTCACTCACTCACTCACTCACTCACTCACTCACTCACTCACTCACTCACTCACTCACTCACTCACTCACTCACTCACTCACTCACTCACTCACTCACTCACTCACTCACTCACTCACTCACTCACTCACTCACTCACTCACTCACTCACTCACTCACTCACTCACTCACTCACTCACTCACTCACTCACTCACTCACTCACTCACTCACTCACTCACTCACTCACTCACTAACGCACGCTCTTACTCACTCACTCACTCACTCACTCACTCACTCACTCACTCACTCACTCACTCACTCACTCACTCACTCACTCACTCACTCACTCACTCACTCACTCACTCACTCACTCACTCACTCACTCACTCACTCACTCACTCACTCACTCACTCACTCACTCACTCACTCACTCACTCACTCACTCACTCACTCACTCACTCACTCACTCACTCACTCACTCACTCACTCACTCACTCACTCACTCACTCACTCACTCACTCACTCACTCACTCACTCACTCACTCACTCACTCACTCACTCACTCACTCACTCACTCACTCACTCACTCACTCACTCACTCACTCACTCACTCACTCACTCACTCACTCACTCACTCACTCACTCACTCACGCACTCGCTCGCTCACTCACTCACTCACTCACTCACTCACGCACTCACTCACTCACTCACTCACTCACTCACTCACTCACTCACTCACTCACTCACTCACTCACTCACTCACTCACTCACTCTCAATGGTCAAACCAGTGAGCTGGGTTTTTTCTAATTCCTATATCTTTAAGACAACAACACAAACTGTTCAGAATTATGACTTTAGATTTTAGATTATTTTAGAGCTTGCGTTGCGTCACAGCTGCCAGTTTCAAATAAAAATAAAAATGGGACCTGTTGTGTAAATAACATTTATGTATATATATGATATATCCCTCCCGCGGCGATATAACGTAACTACACATTAGCCTATTATAAATAGTAGCAAAAACACCCAGAAAAGATTATAACATATATGTATATATATAATATATCTCTCCGCGCCGATATAACTTAACTACACATTATTATAAATAGTAGCAAAAACACCCAGAAAAGATAGTCGTGTAACACATCAAAATGACCAGAATTGTTTTGGAAAATGATCAAATTTGAAAAAAAATAATCATATTTTGAAACCCCTCGAAAGTCATTTTTTGTCCGCCAGAGGTGATTTTATGGTCAACTATTGCAATGGGTCAGAATCGGTCACCTTGCATCCCCCCCCCCCTCCCCATTACTCACCCCCACCAACAAACTCACTCACTCACTCACTCACTCACTCACTCACTCACTCACTCACTCACTCACTCACTCACTCACTCACTCACTCACTCACTCACTCACTCACTCACTCACTCACTCACTCACTCACTCACTCACTCACTCACTCACTCACTCACTCACTCACTCACTCACTCACTCACTCACTCACTCACTCACTCACTCACTCACTCACTCACTCACTCACTCACTCACTCACTCACTCACTCACTCACTCACTCACTCACTCACTCACTCACTCACTCACTCACTCACTCACGCACGCACTCACTCACTCACTCACTCACTCACTCACTCACGCTCTCACTCACTCACTCACTCACTCACTCACTCACTCACTCACTCACTCACTCACTCACTCACTCACTCACTCACTCACTCACTCACTCACTCACTCACTCACACACTCACTCACTCACTCACTCACGCACTCACTCACTCACTCACTCACTCACTCACTCAATCACTCACTCACTCAATCACTCTCAATGGTCAAACCAGTGAGCTGGTTTTTTTCTAATTCCTATATCTTTAAGACAACAACACAAACTGTTCAGAATTATGACTTTAGATTTTAGATTATTTTAGAGCTTGCGTTGCGTCACAGCTGCCAGTTTCAAATAAAAATAAAAATGGGACCTGTTGTGTAAATAACATTTATGTATATATATGATATATCCCTCCCGCGGCGATATAACGTAACTACACATTAGCCTATTATAAATAGTAGCAAAAACACCCAGAAAAGATTATAACATATATGTATATATATAATATATCTCTCCGCGCCGATATAACTTAACTACACATTATTATAAATAGTAGCAAAAACACCCAGAAAAGATAGTCGTGTAACACATCAAAATGACCAGAATTGTTTTGGAAAATGATCAAATTTGAAAAAAAATAATCATATTTTGAAACCCCTCGAAAGTCATTTTTTGTCCGCCAGAGGTGATTTTATGGTCAACTATTGCAATGGGTCAGAATCGGTCACCTTGCATCCCCCCCCCCCCCCTCCCCATTACTCACCCCCACCAACAAACTTTTTTAATGCATTGATATATCCAAAAGATGAAATGAGATGTTACCAGTAAATAAATAGGGACGCACATTATATTTTGAACGCTTTTATAGTGGTACCCCCAAACATGTCTGGAATAATGGCGTAGGGTTACGTAAGCGTCTGTAGTTGATGTTCTGATTAACCAATCTGCACAAGCAATATACCATATAACGGATAATTAAATTTCATTTCTACAGTGTATCCCCCATTGCAGTAGAGTAAATAGTCGTTTCTCTAAATTGATCCAGTGTTTGGGAAATGCTGGCCAACTGTCCCAGTAACACGCCATAACGGGATCCACGTCTCGTGTTTGCTGGGTCACCACCCCTCAACTTCATATAGAAAAGATCATCGTTGACATCAAGACATCTATCTTTAAATCCATTCCTGACCGCTGGGTAATAGCAGTGATCAAATAAAACATATTGTATTATCAATGGCTTCAGACATGCAAGTTTAGAATGAAATGGGAATGAAATAAAAAATATTGATACAAACTTGTGTTCTTTGTCATAATAAAAATATATCTCATATGTTGTCATTCAGTAGTTGTCATTCAGTCTCTCAAATATAAATCCTAGGACTTAAACTTTCACAAGTTAATGTGATAATCACACCAATAGATTACATAAGCACGGTCGACTGCACAGCAGTCACACCCTTTAAAACCCAGTTCCAAAATTCTCGAAACACTAATGTGGTGAACAATATTTTGCTGGGAAGATGATTTCATGGACCTTGTGCGAAATGCGCGAAAATTCATTCCACGCGAAATAAAAGTATATTACAGTACTAGAGAGGATTTTGAGCGGGATGGTCGTAAGTATTTGTATGAGAGTACTAACAACAGTGTCATTTGTGTGATTCACTTGATAGCCTTTCGCTTACTTATTTTCGCTTCTCTGGGTCCATTGCGAATGCGTGTAGTCTAGTGGAGAAGATTTGTGGGCCTTAACTAGGGGAAATCAATTTAAAAAAAAATATGATTGCCCACTGGCCTCCCTCTGAGTCAAGTATGAATTTTATCTATCAATAGCAAGATAGTCTAGATATTATATAGTACATGTTCCGTTCTTGTGGTAGTGTAATAGATTTTCCTCATAATGGTACTAGATCTTATGTGTGATATTTCTACTGAAGCATCATACTTGGTATTTTTATCATAAGGGCCTTCTTATGGGTATTTTTCTTAGAAATACTTACGCCCTTCTGGCTAAAAAAAATCTCCCGCTTACAACACTGTGTGGCTTATAAGAAAAAATCGAATTTGCACCAAGGAGCAATATCAGCATGATTATTATTCAATTTCTCAAGTAGATGCTATCCAAGATAAATTATTTGTGCAAGAAAAGTAAAAAAAAATTATATTTACATTTTGACGGCAATGTAGATATTTAAAATAAAAGTTTAACATGTTGAAATGTGCATGATATACAACATTTTAAAATCGGTGATATACATATTTGTGGTATATATGCTCTATTAGGTGGCAATTAAATAATACTATTCAAGATTCAGATGAATGACAAATCAGCAGCTGATGATTCAGCAGAAAAAGGGTTCAATTACGTCACTGAGGATGGTGTACACCAACTAACACGGCACTCTGGGCCAGTCTTGTGTTAATTTGGACCAGCTAACACGGCACTCTGGGCCAGCCTTGTGTTAATGTGAGGCCAGCGTCACTGATGCTGTGCCAGCCGTGAGACAACACTTGGCCAGTTGGCATTGTGGACTTGGTCACGACTGATTGCAGTGAGGAGAATTCCCCAAATGTATGCCAATTCTGTGAAACGCAGTGACGTCACTCGGTGAAAAAAAGGTTATATAACACCCCCTTCCCATACTTCATTCTGTGAAACGCAGTGATGTCACTCGGTGAAAACCATAGATATAGATCTCTATCTATATCTATGGTGAAAACAAGGTTATATGAGAACCCTCCCCATACTTCATTCTGTGAAACGCAGTGACGTCACTCGGTGAAAAAAAGGTTATATAAGAACCCTCCCCCATACTTCATTGTATTAGCCAGCTCGGAGGAGGTCGAGGTCATTAAGTTTCACAGAATAGTACGCTCAATGGTGCTAAAATACTGGTTTAGGTTTTGACCTGATGGTTTGTTAAGACGCTGATAACATTGCTTCTGGCATACGGGTTATTTTTCTATAACACAATGTTTAATGTTAACACCGTGTTAAGCCTTCATGTTAGCTAAACTATCTTCGGGCGGGATACGATCGGTCGCAAATCGGATTGGAGGTCATATTTTTTTGAATGACATATGCTTTTAAATAAATCGGGTAGAGCTAGCTGAGACATTTGTGATGATTTCAAATCCAAAAAAGGCTTGAAGTCTCCATGGTTTAAACAAAAAATCAATTCATCGTTGTAAGGGTTATTGAACACCGTCTGCATATCCAACCTTGCCCTAAACCATATCAGCAGTCTGTACGATGGCCTAATACTGTTATAATGCGGGTGACTGTATGCCCACATAGATCATATCTCGGTAAATTAAAAATTAAAAATACTTTTAATAAAAAAAAAAATGGCAATACCTGCCTGCTGACTGGGATCATTAAATTGGTATTATATGATAGAGAGAAACGTGTTGATTTGTTTTACATTATGCTTGGTGTGGACATAACATAGATTTGCCATCTGCTGATGGTTATGTATCGATGCTACTGTGTCCGTTCAGGCTTAGAAAGGGCGGGGGCCCTAGGGTAGTGGTTAGCACCGCTGCCTTTCACGCCAGAGTTCGGGGTTCGGTTCCCGGTCTCGGCGGTTTCAAAGAAACAAAAATGTTTCTTCCCCATCCACGTGTGAAAGTCAGTATTGTGGGGAGCCTCCGTGACCGAGAGTTAGCGTG
>CAXHKU010000337.1:0-53386 GCA_964017125.1 Flabesymbios commensalis
ATGTAATTTTGCAGGCACCATCGGCTGGTACTACGACAATTGCCCTGTAAATTTGTCGACGTTTCATTGACTACTTCAAAAGTTATTATTGAGATTAGTGTGAAATTTGATTGTTTATTTCAAAAGTTATTCATTTAGACGTCAATTCAGACGTCAATTCTTAACCGTTTTCCATGTAATTTTGCAGGCACCATCGGCTGGTATTACGGCAACTGCCCTGTAAATTTGGCGGAGTTTCATTGATTACTTCAAAAGTTATTAATGAGAATAGTGTAAAATTTGATTGAGTATTTTTAAAAGTTATTTATTTAGACGTCAATTCAGACGTCAATTCTCAACCGTTTTCCATGTAATTTTGCAGGCACCATCGGCTGGTACTACGGCAACTGCCCGGTAAACTTGGCGGAGTTTCATTGATTACTTCAAAAGTTATTAATGAGATTAGTGTGACATTTGATTGAGTATTTTTAAAAGTTTTTCATTTAGACGTAAATTCAGACGTCAATTCTTAACCGTTTTCCATGTACTTTAGCAGGCACCATCGGCAGGTATTACGGCAACTGCCCTGTAAATTTGGCGGAGTTTCATTGATTACTTCAAAAGTTATTAATGAGATTAGTGTGAAATTTGATTGAGTATTTTTAAAAGTTATTCATTTAGACGTCAATTCAGACGTCAATTCTCAACCGTTTTCCATGTAGTTTTGCAGGCAACATTGGCTTTTATTACGGCAACTTCCCTGTAAATTTGGCGAAGTTTGATTAATTACTGCAAAAGTTATTAATGAGATTGGTGTGAAATTTGATTGAGTATTATCAAAAGTTATTCATTTAGACGTCGATTCAGACGTCAATTCTCAACCGTTTTCCATGTAATTTTGCAGGAACCATCGGCTGGTATTACGGCAACTGCCCTGTAAATTTGGCGAAGTGTGATTAATTACTGCAAAAGTTATTAATGAGATTGGTGTGAAATTTGATTGAGTATTATTAAAAGTTACTCATTTAGACGTCAATTCAGACGTCAATTCTCAACCGTTTTCCATGTAGTTTTGCAGGCAACATTGGCTTTTATTACGGCAACTTCCCTGTAAATTTGGCGAAGTTTGATCAATTACTGCATAAGTTATTAATGAGATTGGTGTAAAATTTGATTGAGTATTATTAAAAGTTATTCATTTAGACGTCAATTCAGACGTCAATTCTTAACTGTTTTCCATGTAGTTTTGCAGGCACCATCGGCTGGTATTACGGCAACTTCCCTGTAAATTTGGCGAAGTTTGATTAATTACTGCAAAAATTAGTAATGAGCTTGGTGTGAAATTTGATTAACTATTATTAAAAGTTATTCATTTAGACGTCAATTCAGACGTCAATTCTCAACCGTTTTCCATGTAGTTTTGCAGGCAACATTGGCTGTTATTACGGCGACTTCCCTGTAAATTTGGCGAAGTTTGATTAATTAGTGCATAAGTTATTAATGAGATTGGTGTAAAATTTGATTGAGTATTATTAAAAGTTATTCATTTAGACGTCAATTTAGACATCAATTCTTAACTGTTTTCCATGTAGTTTTGCAGGCACCATCGGCTGGTATTACGGCAACTTCCCTGTAAAATTGGCGAAGTTTGAATAATTACTGCAAAAATTATTAATGAGATTGGTGTAAAATATATTGAGTATTATTAAAAGTTATTCATTTAGACGTAAATTCAGACGTTAATTCTAAACTGTTTCCTATGTAGTTTTGCAGGCACCATCGGCTGGTATTACGGCAACTTCCCTGTAAATCTGGCGAAGTTTGATTAATTACTGCAAAAGTTATTAATGAGATTGGTGTGAAATTTGATTGAGTATTATTAAAAGTTATTCATTTAGACGTCAATTCAGACGTCAATTCTCAACCGTTTTCGATGTAGTTTTGTAGGTGCCATCACCTTTTATTACGGCAACTTCCCTGTAAATTTGGCGAAGTTTGATTAATTACTGCATAAGTTATTAATGAGATTGGTGTAAAATTTGATTGAGTATTATTAAAAGTTATTCATTTAGACGTCAATTCAGACGTCAATTCTTAACTGTTTTCCATGTAGTTTTGCAGGCACCATCGGCTGGTATTACGGCAACTTCCCTGTAAATTTGACGAAGTTTGATTAATTACTGCAAAAATTATTAATGAGCTTGGTGTGAAATTTGATTGACTATTATTAAAAGTTATTCATTTAGACGTCAATTCAGACGTCAATTCTCAACCGTTTTCCATGTAGTTTTGCAGGCAACATCGGCTGTTATTACGGCAACTTCCCTGCAAATTTGGCGAAGTTTGATTTATGTAAACTTTGCGAAGTTTGAATTATTACTGCAAAAATTATTAAAGAGATTGTTGTGAAATTTTGATTGAGTATTATTAAAAGTTATTCATTTAAACGTCAATTCAGACGTCACTTCTCAACTGTTTTCCAGACACCATCGGCTGGTATTACGGCAACTTCCCTGTAAATTTGACGAAGTTTGATTAATTACTGCAGAAGTTAATAATGAGGTTGGTTTGAAATTTGAATGAGTATTATTAAAAGTTATTCATTTAGACGTCAATTCAGACGTCAATTCTCAACCGTTTTTGATGTAGTTTTGCGGGCACCATCGGCTGGTATTACGGCAACTTCCGTGTAAATTTGGCGAAGTTTGATTAATTATTGCAGAAGTTATTAATGAGCTTAGTTCGAAATTTGATTGACTATTATTAAAAGTTATTCATTTAGACGTCAATTCAGACGTCAATTCTCAACCGTTTTCCATGTAGTTTTGCAGGCAACATTGGCTGTTATTACGGCAACTTCCCTGTAAATTTGGCAAAGTTTGATTAATTACTGCAAAAGTTATTAATGAGATTGGTGTGAAATTTGATTGAGTATTATTAAAAGTTATTCATTTAGACGTCAATTCAGACGTCAATTCTCAACCGTTTTCGATGTCGTTTTGTAGGCACCATCGGCTGGTATTACGGCAACTTAAGTGTAAATTTGGCGAAGTTTGATTAAATATTGCAGAAGTTATTAATGAGCTTGGAGTGAAATTTGATTGACTATTATTAAAAGTTATTCATTTAGACGTCAATTCAGACTTCAATTCTCAACCGTTTCCCATGTAGTTTTGTAGGCAACATCGGCTGTTATTACGGCAACTTCCCTATAAATTTGGCGAAGTTTGATTAATTACTGCATAAGTTATTAATGAGATTGGTGTAAAATTTGATAGAGTATTATTAAAAGTTATTCATTCAGATGTCAATTTAGACGTCAATTCTTAACTGTTTTCCATGTAGTTTTGTAGGCACCATCGGCTGGTATTACGGCAACTTAAGTGTAAATTTGGCGAAGTTTGATTAATTACTGCAAAAGGTATTAATGAGATTGGTGTGAAATTTGATTGAGTATCATTAAAAGTTATTCATTTAGACGTCAATTCAGACATCAATTCTCAACTGTTTTCCATGTAGTTTTGCAGGCACCATCGGCTGGTATTACGGCAACTTCCCTGTAAATTTGGCGAAGTTTGATTATTTACTGCAAAAGTTATTAATGAGATTGGTGTGAAATTTGATTGAGTATTATTAAAAGTTATTCATTTAGACGTCAATTCAGACGTCAATTCTCAACCGTTTCCCATGTAGTTTTGCAGGCAACATCAGCTGTTATTACGGCAACTTCCCTGTAAATTTGGCGAAGTTTGATTAATGTAAACTTTGCGAAGTTTGATTTATTACTGCAAAAATTATTAAAGAGATTGTTGTGAAATTTGATTGAGTATTATTAAAAGTTATTCATTTAAACGTCAATTCAGACGTCACTTCTCAACTGTTTTCCATGTAATTTTGCAGACACCATCGGCTGGTATTACGGCAACGTCCCTGAAAATTTGGCGAAGTTTGGTTAATTACTGCAGAAGTTAATAATGAGATTGGTTTGAAATTTGATTGAGTATTATTAAAAGTTATTCATTTAGACGTCAATTCAGACGTCAATTCTAAACCGTTTTCGATGTAGTTTTGCAGGCACCATCGGCTGGTATTACGGCAACATCCGTGTAAATTTGTCGAAGTTTGATTAATTATTGCAGAAGTTATTAATGAGCTTAGTGTGAAATTCGATTGACTATTATTAAAAGTTATTCATTTAGACGTTAATTCAGACGTCAATTCTCAACCGTTTTCGATGAAGTTTAGCAGGCACCATCGGCTGGTATTACGGCAACTGCCGTGTGAATTTGGCGAAGTTTAATTAATTATTGCAGAAGTTATTAATGAGCTTGGTGTGAAATTTGATTGACTATTAATAAAAGTTATTCATTTAGACGTCAATTCAGATGTCGATTCTTAACCGTTTTCCATGTAGTTTTGCAGGCAACATTGGCTGTTATTACGGCAACTTCCCTGTAAATTTGGCGAAGTTTGATTAATTACTGCAAAAGTTATTAATGAGATTGGTGTGAAATTTGATTGAGTATTAACAAAAGTTATTCATTTAGACGTAAATTCAGACGTCAATTCTCAACCGTTTTCATGTAATTTTGCAGGCACCATCGGCCGGTATTACAGCAACTGCCCTGTAAATTTGGCGAAGTGTGATTAATTACTGCAAAAGTTATTAATGAGATTGGTGTGAAATTTGATTGAGTATTATTAAAAGTTACTCTTTTAGACGTCAATTCAGACGTCAATTCTTAACCGTTTTCCATGTAGTTTTGCAGGCAACATTGGCTTTTATTACGGCAACTTCCCTGTAAATTTGGCGAAGTTTGATTAATTACTGCATAAGTTATTAATGAGATTGGTGTAAAATTTGATTGAGTATTATTAAAAGTTATTCATTTAGACGTCAATTCAGACGTCAATTCTTAACTGTTTTCCATGTAGTTTTGCAGGCACCATCGGCTGGTATTACGGCAACTTCCCTGTAAATTTGGAGAAGTTTGATTAATTAGTGCATAAGTTATTATTGAGATTGGTGTAAAATTTGATTGAGTATTATTAAAAGTTATTCATTTAGACGTCAATTTAGACATCAATTCTTAACTGTTTTCCATGTAGTTTTGCAGGCACCATCGGCTGGTATTACGGCAACTTCCCTGTAAAATTGGCGAAGTTTGAATAATTACTGCAAAAATTATTAATGAGATTGGTGTAAAATATATTGATTATTATTAAAAGTTATTCATTTAGACGTCAATTCAGACGTTAATTCTAAACTGTTTCCTATGTAGTTTTGCAGGCACCATCGGCTGGTATTACGGCAACTTCCCTGTAAATTTGGCGAAGTTTGATTCATTACTGCAAAAGTTATTAATGAGACTGGTGTGAAATTTGATTGAGTATTATTAAAAGTTATTCATTTAGACGTCAATTCAGACGTCAATTCTCAACCGTTTTCGATGTCGTTTTGTAGGTGCCATCACCTTTTATTACGGCAACTTCCCTGTAAATTTGGCGAAGTTTGATTAATTACTGCATAAGTTATTAATGAGATTGGTGTAAAATTTGATTGAGTATTATTAAAAGTTATTCATTTAGACGTCAATTCAGACGTCAATTCTAAACCGTTTTCGATGTAGTTTTGCAGGCACCATCGGCTGGTATTACGGCAACTTCCGTGTAAATTTGGCGAAGTTTGATTAATTACTGCAAAAGTTATTAATGAGATTGGTGTAAAATTTGATTGAGTATTATTAAAAGTTATTCATTTAGACGTCAATTCAGACGTCAATTCTCAACCGTTTTCGATGTAGTTTTGTAGGTGCCATCACCTTTTATTACGGCAACTTCCCTGTAAATTTGGCGAAGTTTGCTTAATTATTGCAGAAGTTATTAATGAGCTTGGTGTGAAATTTGATTGACTATTATTAAAAGTTATTCATTTAGACGTCAATTCAGACGTCAATTCTCAACCGTTTCGATGTAGTTTTGCATTCACCAACGCTGGTATTACGGCAACTTGAGTGTAAATTTGGCGAAGTTTGATTAATTATTGCAGAAGTTATTAATGAGCTTGGTGTGAAATTTGATTGAGTTTGTTTAAAAGTTATTCATTTAGACGTCAATTCAGATTTCAATTCTCAACCGTTTCCCATGTAGTTTTGTAGGCAACATCGGCTGTTATTACGGCAACTTCCCTGTAAATTTGGCGAAGTTTGATTAATGTAAACTTTGCGAAGTTTAATTTATTACTGCAAAAATTATTAAAGAGATTGTTGTGAAATTTGATTGAGTATTATTAAAAGTTATTCATTTAAACGTCAATTCAGACGTCACTTCTCAACTGTTTTCCATGTAATTTTGCAGAAACCATAGGCTGGTATTACGGCAACTTCCCTGTAAATTTGGCGAAGTTTGATTAATTACTGCAGAAGTTATTAATGAGATTGGTTTGAAATTTGATTGAGTATTATTAGAAGTTATTCATTTAGACGTCAATTCAGACGTCAATTCTAAACCGTTTTCGATGTAGTTTTGCAGGCACCATCGGCTGGTATTACGGCAACTTCCGTGTAAATTTGGCGAAGTTTGATTAATTATTGCAGAAGTTATTAATGAGCTTGGTGTGCAATTTGATTGACTATTATTAAAAGTTATTCATTTAGACGTCAATTCAGACGTCAATTCTCAACCGTTTTCGTTGTAGTTTTGCATTCACCATCGGCTGGTATTACGGCAGCTCCCGTGTAAATTTGGCGAAGTTTGATTAATTATTGCAGAAGTTATTAATGAGCTTGGTGTGAAATTTGATTGACTATTATTAAAAGTTATTCATTTAGACATCAATTCAGACGTCAATTCTCAACCGTTTTCCATGTAGTTTTGCAGGCAACATTGGCTGTTATTACGGCAACTTCCCTGTAAATTTGGCGAAGTTTGATTAATTACTGCAAAAGTTATTAATGAGATTGGTGTGAAATTTGATTGAGTATTAACAAAAGTTATTCATTTAGACGTAAATTCAGACGTCAATTCTCAACCGTTTTCATGTAATTTTGCAGGCACCATCGGCCGGTATTACAGCAACTGCCCTGTAAATTTGGCGAAGTGTGATTAATTACTGCAAAAGTTATTAATGAGATTGGTGTGAAATTTGATTGAGTATTATTAAAAGTTACTCTTTTAGACGTCAATTCAGACGTCAATTCTTAACCGTTTTCCATGTAGTTTTGCAGGCAACATTGGCTTTTATTACGGCAACTTCCCTGTAAATTTGGCGAAGTTTGATTAATTACTGCATAAGTTATTAATGAGATTGGTGTAAAATTTGATTGAGTATTATTAAAAGTTATTCATTTAGACGTCAATTCAGACGTCAATTCTTAACTGTTTTCCATGTAGTTTTGCAGGCACCATCGGCTGGTATTACGGCAACTTCCCTGTAAATTTGGAGAAGTTTGATTAATTAGTGCATAAGTTATTATTGAGATTGGTGTAAAATTTGATTGAGTATTATTAAAAGTTATTCATTTAGACGTCAATTTAGACATCAATTCTTAACTGTTTTCCATGTAGTTTTGCAGGCACCATCGGCTGGTATTACGGCAACTTCCCTGTAAAATTGGCGAAGTTTGAATAATTACTGCAAAAATTATTAATGAGATTGGTGTAAAATATATTGATTATTATTAAAAGTTATTCATTTAGACGTCAATTCAGACGTTAATTCTAAACTGTTTCCTATGTAGTTTTGCAGGCACCATCGGCTGGTATTACGGCAACTTCCCTGTAAATTTGGCGAAGTTTGATTCATTACTGCAAAAGTTATTAATGAGACTGGTGTGAAATTTGATTGAGTATTATTAAAAGTTATTCATTTAGACGTCAATTCAGACGTCAATTCTCAACCGTTTTCGATGTCGTTTTGTAGGTGCCATCACCTTTTATTACGGCAACTTCCCTGTAAATTTGGCGAAGTTTGATTAATTACTGCATCAGTTATTAATGAGATTGGTGTAAAATTTGATTGAGTATTATTAAAAGTTATTCATTTAGACGTCAATTCAGACGTCAATTCTAAACCGTTTTCGATGTAGTTTTGCAGGCACCATCGGCTGGTATTACGGCAACTTCCGTGTAAATTTGGCGAAGTTTGATTAATTACTGCAAAAGTTATTAATGAGATTGGTGTAAAATTTGATTGAGTATTATTAAAAGTTATTCATTTAGACGTCAATTCAGACGTCAATTCTCAACCGTTTTCGATGTAGTTTTGTAGGTGCCATCACCTTTTATTACGGCAACTTCCCTGTAAATTTGGCGAAGTTTGCTTAATTATTGCAGAAGTTATTAATGAGCTTGGTGTGAAATTTGATTGACTATTATTAAAAGTTATTCATTTAGACGTCAATTCAGACGTCAATTCTCAACCGTTTCGATGTAGTTTTGCATTCACCAACGCTGGTATTACGGCAACTTGAGTGTAAATTTGGCGAAGTTTGATTAATTATTGCAGAAGTTATTAATGAGCTTGGTGTGAAATTTGATTGAGTTTGTTTAAAAGTTATTCATTTAGACGTCAATTCAGATTTCAATTCTCAACCGTTTCCCATGTAGTTTTGTAGGCAACATCGGCTGTTATTACGGCAACTTCCCTGTAAATTTGGCGAAGTTTGATTAATGTAAACTTTGCGAAGTTTAATTTATTACTGCAAAAATTATTAAAGAGATTGTTGTGAAATTTGATTGAGTATTATTAAAAGTTATTCATTTAAACGTCAATTCAGACGTCACTTCTCAACTGTTTTCCATGTAATTTTGCAGAAACCATAGGCTGGTATTACGGCAACTTCCCTGTAAATTTGGCGAAGTTTGATTAATTACTGCAGAAGTTATTAATGAGATTGGTTTGAAATTTGATTGAGTATTATTAGAAGTTATTCATTTAGACGTCAATTCAGACGTCAATTCTAAACCGTTTTCGATGTAGTTTTGCAGGCACCATCGGCTGGTATTACGGCAACTTCCGTGTAAATTTGGCGAAGTTTGATTAATTATTGCAGAAGTTATTAATGAGCTTGGTGTGCAATTTGATTGACTATTATTAAAAGTTATTCATTTAGACGTCAATTCAGACGTCAATTCTCAACCGTTTTCGTTGTAGTTTTGCATTCACCATCGGCTGGTATTACGGCAGCTCCCGTGTAAATTTGGCGAAGTTTGATTAATTATTGCAGAAGTTATTAATGAGCTTGGTGTGAAATTTGATTGACTATTATTAAAAGTTATTCATTTAGACATCAATTCAGACGTCAATTCTCAACCGTTTTCCATGTAGTTTTGCAGGCAACATTGGCTTTTATTACGGCAACTTTCCTGTAAATTTGGCGAAGTTTGATTAATTACTGCAAAAGTTATTAATGAGATTGGTGTGAAATTTGATTGAGTATTATCAAAAGTTATTCATTTAGACGTCGATTCAGACGTCAATTCTCAACCGTTTTCCATGTAATTTTGCAGGCACCATCGGCTGGTATTACGGCAACTGCCCTGTAAATTTGGCGAAGTGTGATTAATTACTGCAAAAGTTATTAATGAGATTGGTGTGAAATTTGATTGAGTATTATTAAAAGTTACTCATTTAGACGTCAATTCAGACGTCAATTCTCAGCCGTTTTCCATGTAGTTTTGCAGGCAACATCGGCTGGTATTACGGCAACTTCCCTGTAAATTTGGCGAAGTTTGATTAATTACTGCAAAAATTAGTAATGAGCTTGGTGTGAAATTTGATTAACTATTATTAAAAGTTATTCATTTAGACGTCAATTCAGACGTCAATTCTCAACCGTTTTCCATGTAGTTTTGCAGGCAACATTGGCTGTTATTACGGCGACTTCCCTGTAAATTTGGCAAAGTTTGATTAATTAGTGCATAAGTTATTAATGAGGTTGGTGTAAAATTTGATTGAGTATTATTAAAAGTTATTCATTTAGACGTCAATTTAGACATCAATTCTTAACTGTTTTCCATGTAGTTTTGCAGGCACCATCGGCTGGTATTACGGCAACTTCCCTGTAAAATTGGCGAAGTTTGAATAATTACTGCAAAAATTATTAATGAGATTGGTGTAAAATATATTGAGTATTATTAAAAGTTATTCATTTAGACGTAAATTCAGACGTTAATTCTAAACTGTTTCCTATGTAGTTGTGCAGGCACCATCGGCTGGTATTACGGCAACTTCCCTGTAAATTTGGCGAAGTTTGATTATTTACTGCAAAAGTTATTAATGAGATTGGTGTGAAATTTGATTGAGTATTATTAAAAGTTATTCATTTAGACGTCAATTCAGACGTCAATTCTCAACCGTTTTCGATGTAGTTTTGTAGGTGCCATCACCTTTTATTACGGCAACTTCCCTGTAAATTTGGCGAAGTTTTATTAGTTACTGCATAAGTTATTAATGAGATTGGTGTAAAATTTGATTGAGTATTATTAAAAGTTATTCATTTAGACGTCAATTCAGACGTCAATTCTTAACTGTTTTCCATGTAGTTTTGCAGGCACCATCGGCTGGTATTACGGCAACTTCCCTGTAAATTTGGCGAAGTTTGATTAATGTAAACTTTGCGAAGTTTGAATTATTACTGCAAAAATTATTAAAGAGATTGTTGTGAAATTTGATTGAGTATTATTAAAAGTTATTCATTTAAACGTCAATTCAGACGTCACTTCTCAAC
The DNA here is from genome assembly GCA_964017125.1 of Flabesymbios commensalis. Classification (NCBI taxonomy): domain Eukaryota; kingdom Metazoa; phylum Annelida; class Polychaeta; order Terebellida; family Flabelligeridae; genus Flabesymbios; species Flabesymbios commensalis. The sequence goes on from CAXHKU010000337.1 coordinate 10,710, forward strand.
TGTTTTCCAGACACCATCGGCTGGTATTACGGCAACTTCCCTGTAAATTTGACGAAGTTTGATTAATTACTGCAGAAGTTAATAATGAGGTTGGTTTGTAATTTGAATGAGTATTATTAAAAGTTATTCATTTAGACGTCAATTCAGACGTCAATTCTCAACCGTTTTTGATGTAGTTTTGCGGGCACCATCGGCTGGTATTACGGCAACTTCCGTGTAAATTTGGCGAAGTTTGATTAATTATTGCAGAAGTTATTAATGAGCTTAGTTCGAAATTTGATTGACTATTATTAAAAGTTATTCATTTAGACGTCAATTCAGACGTCAATTCTCAACCGTTTTCCAAGTAGTTTTGCAGGCAACATTGGCTGTTATTACGGCAACTTCCCTGTAAATTTGGCAAAGTTTGATTAATTACTGCAAAAGTTATTAATGAGATTGGTGTGAAATTTGATTGAGTATTATTAAAAGTTATTCATTTAGACGTCAATTCAGACGTCAATTCTCAACCGTTTTCGATGTCGTTATGTAGGCACCATCGGCTGGTATTACGGCAACTTAAGTGTAAATTTGGCGAAGTTTGATTAAATATTGCAGAAGTTATTAATGAGCTTGGAGTGAAATTTGATTGACTATTATTAAAAGTTATTCATTTAGACGTCAATTCAGACTTCAATTCTCAACCGTTTCCCATGTAGTTTTGTAGGCAACATCGGCTGTTATTACGGCAACTTCCCTATAAATTTGGCGAAGTTTGATTAATTACTGCATAAGTTATTAATGAGATTGGTGTAAAATTTGATTGAGTATTATTAAAAGTTATTCATTCAGATGTCAATTTAGACGTCAATTCTTAACTGTTTTCCATGTAGTTTTGTAGGCACCATCGGCTGGTATTACGGCAACTTAAGTGTAAATTTGGCGAAGTTTGATTAATTACTGCAAAAGGTATTAATGAGATTGGTGTGAAATTTGATTGAGTATCATTAAAAGTTATTCATTTAGACGTCAATTCAGACATCAATTCTCAACTGTTTTCCATGTAGTTTTGCAGGCACCATCGGCTGGTATTACGGCAACTTCCCTGTAAATTTGGCGAAGTTTGATTATTTACTGCAAAAGTTATTAATGAGATTGGTGTGAAATTTGATTGAGTATTATTAAAAGTTATTCATTTAGACGTCAATTCAGACGTCAATTCCCAACCGTTTCCCATGTAGTTTTGCAGGCAACATCGGCTGTTATTACGGCAACTTCCCTGTAAATTTGGCGAAGTTTGATTAATGTAAACTTTGCGAAGTTTGATTTATTACTGCAAAAATTATTAAAGAGATTGTTGTGAAATTTGATTGAGTATTATTAAAAGTTATTCATTTAAACGTCAATTCAGACGTCACTTCTCAACTGTTTTCCATGTAATTTTGCAGACACCATCGGCTGGTATTACGGCAACGTCCCTGAAAATTTGGCGAAGTTTGGTTAATTACTGCAGAAGTTATTAATGAGATTGGTTTGAAATTTGATTGAGTATTATTAAAAGTTATTCATTTAGACGTCAATTCAGACGTCAATTCTAAACCGTTTTCGATGTAGTTTTGCAGGCACCATCGGCTGGTATTACGGCAACTTCCGTGTAAATTTGTCGAAGTTTGATTAATTATTGCAGAAGTTATTAATGAGCTTAGTGTGAAATTTGATTGACTATTATTAAAAGTTATTCATTTAGACGTTAATTCAGACGTCAATTCTCAACCGTTTTCGATGAAGTTTTGCAGGCAACATTGGCTGTTATTACGGCGACTTCCCTGTAAATTTGGCGAAGTTTGATTAATTACTGCATAAGTTATTAATGAGATTGGTGTAAAATTTGATTGAGTATTATTAAAAGTTATTCATTCAGACGTCAATTTAGACGTCCATTCTTAACTGTTTTCCATGTAGTTTTGCAGGCATCATCGGCTGGTATTACGGCAACTTCCCTGTAAATTTGGCGAAGTTTGAATAATTACTGCAAAAATTATTAATGAGATTGGTGTAAAATTTGATTGAGTATTATTAAAAGTTATTCATTTAGCCGTCAATTCAGACGTCAATTCTAAACTGTTTCCTATGTAGTTTTGCAGGCACCATCGGCTGGTATTACGGCAACTTAAGTGTAAATTTGGCGAAGTTTGATTAATTATTGCAGAAGTTATTAATGAGCTTGGTGTAAAATTTGATTGAGTTTTTTTAAAAGTTTATTCATTTAGACGTCAATTCAGACGTCAATTCTCAACCGTTTCCCATGCAGTTTTGTAGGCAACATCGACTGTTATTACGGCAACTTCCCTGTAAATTTGGCGAAGTTTGATTAATGTACACTTTGCGAAGTTTGATTTATTACTGCAAAAATTATTAATGAGATTGGTGTAAAATTTGATTGAGTATTATTAAAAGTTATTCATTTAAACGTCAATTTAGACGTCACTTCTCAACTGTTTTCCATGTAATTTTGCAGACACTATCGGCTAGTATTACGGCAACTTCCCTGTAAATTTGGCGAAGTTTGATTAATTACTGCATAAGTTATTAATGAGATTGGTGTAAAATTTAATTGAGTATTATTAAAAGTTATTCATTTAGACGTCAATTCAGACGTCACTTTCAACTGTTTTCCATGTAATTTTGCAGGCACCATCGGCCGGTATTACGGCAACTGCCCTGTAAATTTGGCGAAGTGTGATTAATTACTGCAAAAGTTATTAATGAGATTGGTGTGAAATTTGATTGAGTATTATTAAAAGTTATTCATTTAGACGTCAATTCAGACGTCAATTCTCAACCGTTTTCCATGTAGTTTTGCAGGCAACATTGGCTGTTATTACGGCGACTTCCCTGTAAATTTGGCGAAGTTTGATTAATTACTGCATAAGTTATTAATGAGATTGGTGTAAAATTTGATTGAGTATTATTAAAAGTTATTCATTCAGACGTCAATTTAGACGTCCATTCTTAACTGTTTTCCATGTAGTTTTGCAAGCATCATCGGCTGGTATTACGGCAACTTCCCTGTAAATTTGGCGAAGTTTGAATAATTACTGCAAAAATTATTAATGAGATTGGTGTAAAATTTGATTGAGTATTATTAAAAGTTATTAATTTAGACGTCAATTCAGACGTCAATTCTAAACTGTTTCCTATGTAGTTTTGCAGGCACCATCGGCTGGTATTACGGCAACTTCCCTGTAAATTTGGTGAAGTTTGATTAATTATTGCAAAAATTATTAATGAGATTGGTGTGAAATTTGATTGAGTATTATTAAAAGTTATTCATTTAGACGTCAATTCAGACGTCAATTCTCAACCGTTTTCCATGTAGTTTTGCAGGCAACATCGGCTGTTATTACGGCAACTTCCCTGTAAATTTGGCGAAGTTTGATTAATGTAAACTTTGCGAAGTTTGAATTATTACTGCAAAAATTATTAAAGAGATTTTTGTGAAATTTGATTGAGTATTATTAAAAGTTATTCATTTAAACGTCAATTCAGACGTCACTTCTCAACTGTTTTCCATGTAATTTTGCAGACACCATCGGCTGGTATTACGGCAACTTCCCTGTAAATTTGACGAAGTTTGATTAATTACTGCAGAAGTTAATAATGAGGTTGGTTTGAAATTTGAATGAGTATTATTAAAAGTTATTCATTTAGACGTCAATTCAGACGTCAATTCTCAACCGTTTTTGATGTAGTTTTGCGGGCACCATCGGCTGGTATTACGGCAACTTCCGTGTAAATTTGGCAAAGTTTGATTAATTATTGCAGAAGTTATTAATGAGCTTAGTTTGAAATTTGATTGACTATTATTAAAAGTTATTCATTTAGACGTCAATTCAGACGTCAATTCTCAACCGTTTTCCATGTAGTTTTGCAGGCAACATTGGCTGTTATTACGGCAACTTCCCTGTAAATTTGGCAAAGTTTGATTAATTACTGCAAAAGTTATTAATGAGATTGGTGTGAAATTTGATTGAGTATTATTAAAAGTTATTCATTTAGACGTCAATTCAGACGTCAATTCTTAACTGTTTTCCATGTAGTTTTGCAGGCACCATCGGCTGGTATTACGGCAACTTCCCTGTAAATTTGGCGAAGTTTGATTAATTACTGCAAAAATTATTAATGAGCTTGGTGTGAAATTTGATTGACTATTATTAAAAGTTATTCATTTAGACGTCAATTCAGACGTCAATTCTCAACCGTTTTCCATGTAGTTTTGCAGGCAACATTGGCTGTTATCACGGCAACTTCCCTGTAAATTTGGCAAAGTTTGATTAATTACTGCAAAAGTTATTAATGAGATTGGTGTGAAATTTGATTGAGTATTATTAAAAGTTATTCATTTAGACGTCAATTCAGACGTCAATTCTCAACCGTTTTCCATGTAGTTTTGCAGGCAACATCGGCTGTTATTACGGCAACTTCCCTGTAAATTTGGCGAAGTTTGATTAATGTAAACTTTGCGAAGTTTGAATTATTACTGCAAAAATTATTAAAGAGATTTTTGTGAAATTTGATTGAGTATTATTAAAAGTTATTCATTTAAACGTCAATTCAGACGTCACTTCTCAACTGTTTTCCATGTAATTTTGCAGACACCATCGGCTGGTATTACGGCAACTTCCCTGTAAATTTGACGAAGTTTGATTAATTACTGCAGAAGTTAATAATGAGGTTGGTTTGAAATTTGAATGAGTATTATTAAAAGTTATTCATTTAGACGTCAATTCAGACGTCAATTCTCAACCGTTTTTGATGTAGTTTTGCGGGCACCATCGGCTGGTATTACGGCAACTTCCGTGTAAATTTGGCAAAGTTTGATTAATTATTGCAGAAGTTATTAATGAGCTTAGTTTGAAATTTGATTGACTATTATTAAAAGTTATTCATTTAGACGTCAATTCAGACGTCAATTCTCAACCGTTTTCCATGTAGTTTTGCAGGCAACATTGGCTGTTATTACGGCAACTTCCCTGTAAATTTGGCAAAGTTTGATTATTACTGCAAAAGTTATTAATGAGATTGGTGTGAAATTTGATTGAGTATTATTAAAAGTTATTCATTTAGACGTCAATTCAGACGTCAATTCTTAACTGTTTTCCATGTAGTTTTGCAGGCACCATCGGCTGGTATTACGGCAACTTCCCTGTAAATTTGGCGAAGTTTGATTAATTACTGCAAAAATTATTAATGAGCTTGGTGTGAAATTTGATTGACTATTATTAAAAGTTATTCATTTAGACGTCAATTCAGACGTCAATTCTCAACCGTTTTCCATGTAGTTTTGCAGGCAACATTGGCTGTTATTACGGCAACTTCCCTGTAAATTTGGTGAAGTTTGATTAATTACTGCAAAAGTTATTAATGAGATTGGTGTGAAATTTGATTGAGTATTATTAAAAGTTATTCATTTAGACGTCAATTCAGACGTCAATTCTCAACCGTTTTCCATGTAGTTTTGCAGGCAACATCGGCTGTTATTACGCCAACTTCCCTGTAAATTTGGCGAAGTTTGATTAATGTAAACTTTGCGAAGTTTGAATTATTACTGCAAAAATTATTAAAGAGATTGTTGTGAAATTTGATTGAGTATTATTAAAAGTTATTCATTTAAACGTCAATTCAGACGTCACTTCTCAACTGTTTTCCATGTAATTTTGCAGACACCATCGGCTGGTATTACGGCAACTTCCCTGTAAATTTGACGAAGTTTGATTAATTACTGCAGAAGTTAATAATGAGGTTGGTTTGAAATTTGAATGAGTATTATTAAAAGTTATTCATTTAGACGTCAATTCAGACGTCAATTCTCAACCGTTTTTGATGTAGTTTTGCGTGCACCATCGGCTGATATTACGGCAACTTCCGTGTAAATTTGGCAAAGTTTGATTAATTATTGCAGAAGTTAATAATGAGCTTGGTGTGAAATTTGATTGACTATTATTAAAAGTTATTCATTTAGACGTCAATTCAGACGTCAATTCTCAACCGTTTTCCATGTAGTTTTGCAGGCAACATTGGCTTTTATTACGGCAACTTCCCTGTAAATTTGGCAAAGTTTGATTAATTACTGCAAAAGTTATTAATGAGATTGGTGTGAAATTTGATTGAGTATTATTAAAAGTTATTCATTTAGACGTCAATTCAGACGTCAATTCTCAACCGTTTTCGATGTAGTTTTGTAGGCACCATCGGCTGGCATTACGGCAACTTAAGTGTAAATTTGGCGAAGTTTGATTAATTATTGCAGAAGTTATTAATGAGCTTGGTGTGAAATTTGATTGACTATTATTAAAAGTTATTCATTTAGACGTCAATTCAGACTTCAATTCTCAACCGTTTCCCATGTAGTTTTGTAGGAAACATCGGCTGTTATTACTGCAACTTCCCTATAAATTTGGCAAAGTTTGATTAATGTAAACTTTGCGAAGTTTGATTTATTACTGCAAAAATTATTAAAGAGATTGTTGTGAAATTTGATTGAGTATTATTAAAAGTTATCCATTTAAACGTCAATTCAGACGTCACTTCTCAACTGTTTTCCATGTAATTTTGCAGACACCATCGGCTGTTATTACGGCAACTTCCCTGTAAATTTGGCGAAGTTTGGTTAATTACTGCAGAAGTTATTAATGAGATTGGTTTGAAATTTGATTGAGTATTATTAAAAGTTATTCATTTAGACGTCAATTCAGACGTCAATTCTCAACCGTTTTCGATGTAGTTTTGTAGGCACCATCGGCTGGTATTACGGCAACTTCCGTGTAAATTTGGCAAAGTTTGATTAATTATTGCAGAAGTTATTAATGAGCTTAGTTTGAAATTTGATTGACTATTATTAAAAGTTATTCATTTAGACGTCAATTCAGACGTCAATTCTCAACCGTTTTCCATGTAGTTTTGCAGGCAACATTGGCTGTTATTACGGCAACTTCCCTGTAAATTTGGCAAAGTTTGATTATTACTGCAAAAGTTATTAATGAGATTGGTGTGAAATTTGATTGAGTATTATTAAAAGTTATTCATTTAGACGTCAATTCAGACGTCAATTCTTAACTGTTTTCCATGTAGTTTTGCAGGCACCATCGGCTGGTATTACGGCAACTTCCCTGTAAATTTGGCGAAGTTTGATTAATTACTGCAAAAATTATTAATGAGCTTGGTGTGAAATTTGATTGACTATTATTAAAAGTTATTCATTTAGACGTCAATTCAGACGTCAATTCTCAACCGTTTTCCATGTAGTTTTGCAGGCAACATTGGCTGTTATTACGGCAACTTCCCTGTAAATTTGGTGAAGTTTGATTAATTACTGCAAAAGTTATTAATGAGATTGGTGTGAAATTTGATTGAGTATTATTAAAAGTTATTCATTTAGACGTCAATTCAGACGTCAATTCTCAACCGTTTTCCATGTAGTTTTGCAGGCAACATCGGCTGTTATTACGCCAACTTCCCTGTAAATTTGGCGAAGTTTGATTAATGTAAACTTTGCGAAGTTTGAATTATTACTGCAAAAATTATTAAAGAGATTGTTGTGAAATTTGATTGAGTATTATTAAAAGTTATTCATTTAAACGTCAATTCAGACGTCACTTCTCAACTGTTTTCCATGTAATTTTGCAGACACCATCGGCTGGTATTACGGCAACTTCCCTGTAAATTTGACGAAGTTTGATTAATTACTGCAGAAGTTAATAATGAGGTTGGTTTGAAATTTGAATGAGTATTATTAAAAGTTATTCATTTAGACGTCAATTCAGACGTCAATTCTCAACCGTTTTTGATGTAGTTTTGCGTGCACCATCGGCTGATATTACGGCAACTTCCGTGTAAATTTGGCAAAGTTTGATTAATTATTGCAGAAGTTATTAATGAGCTTGGTGTGAAATTTGATTGACTATTATTAAAAGTTATTCATTTAGACGTCAATTCAGACGTCAATTCTCAACCGTTTTCCATGTAGTTTTGCAGGCAACATTGGCTTTTATTACGGCAACTTCCCTGTAAATTTGGCAAAGTTTGATTAATTACTGCAAAAGTTATTAATGAGATTGGTGTGAAATTTGATTGAGTATTATTAAAAGTTATTCATTTAGACGTCAATTCAGACGTCAATTCTCAACCGTTTTCGATGTAGTTTTGTAGGCACCATCGGCTGGCATTACGGCAACTTAAGTGTAAATTTGGCGAAGTTTGATTAATTATTGCAGAAGTTATTAATGAGCTTGGTGTGAAATTTGATTGACTATTATTAAAAGTTATTCATTTAGACGTCAATTCAGACTTCAATTCTCAACCGTTTCCCATGTAGTTTTGTAGGAAACATCGGCTGTTATTACTGCAACTTCCCTATAAATTTGGCAAAGTTTGATTAATGTAAACTTTGCGAAGTTTGATTTATTACTGCAAAAATTATTAAAGAGATTGTTGTGAAATTTGATTGAGTATTATTAAAAGTTATCCATTTAAACGTCAATTCAGACGTCACTTCTCAACTGTTTTCCATGTAATTTTGCAGACACCATCGGCTGTTATTACGGCAACTTCCCTGTAAATTTGGCGAAGTTTGGTTAATTACTGCAGAAGTTATTAATGAGATTGGTTTGAAATTTGATTGAGTATTATTAAAAGTTATTCATTTAGACGTCAATTCAGACGTCAATTCTCAACCGTTTTCGATGTAGTTTTGTAGGCACCATCGGCTGGCATTACGGCAACTTAAGTGTAACTTTGGCGAAGTTTGATTAATTATTGCAGAAGTTATTAATGAGCTTGGTGTGAAATTTGATTGACTATTATTAAAAGTTATTCATTTAGACGTCAATTCAGACTTCAATTCTAAACCGTTTCCCATGTAGTTTTGTAGGAAACATCGGCTGTTATTACTGCAACTTCCCTATAAATTTGGCAAAGTTTGATTAATGTAAACTTTGCGAAGTTTGATTTATTACTGCAAAAATTATTAAAGAGATTGTTGTGAAATTTGATTGAGTATTATTAAAAGTTATCCATTTAAACGTCAATTCAGACGTCACTTCTCAACTGTTTTCCATGTAATTTTGCAGACACCATCGGCTGTTATTACGGCAACTTCCCTGTAAATTTGGCGAAGTTTGGTTAATTACTGCAGAAGTTATTAATGAGATTGGTTTGAAATTTGATTGAGTATTATTAAAAGTTATTCATTTAGACGTCAATTCAGACGTCAAATTCTAAACCGTTTTCGATGTAGTTTTGCAGGCACCATCGGCTGGTATTACGGCAACTTCCGTGTAAATTTGGCGAAGTTTGATTAATGATTGCAGAAGTTAATAATGAGCTTGGTGTGAAATTTGATTGACTATTATTAAAAGTTATTCATTTAGACGTCAATTCAGACGTCAATTCTCAACCGTTTTTGATGTAGTTTTGCGGGCACCATCGGCTGATATTACTACAACTTCTGTGTAAATTTGGCAAAGTTTGATTAATTATTGCAGAAGTTATTAATGAGCTTAGTTTGAAATTTGATTGACTATTATTAAAAGTTATTCATTTAGACGTCAATTCAGACGTCAATTCTCAACCGTTTTCCATGTAGTTTTGCAGGCAACATTGGCTGTTATTACGGCAACTTCCCTGTAAATTTGGCAAAGTTTGATTAATTACTGCAAAAGTTATTAATGAGATTGGTGTGAAATTTGATTGAGTATTATTAAAAGTTATTCATTTAGACGTCAATTCAGACGTCAATTCTCAACCGTTTTCGATGTAGTTTTGTAGGCACCATCGGCTGGCATTACGGCAACTTAAGTGTAAATTAGGCGAAGTTTGATTAATTATTGCAGAAGTTATTAATGAGCTTGGTGTGAAATTTGATTGACTATTATTAAAAGTTATTCATTTAGACGTCAATTCAGACTTCAATTCTCAACCGTTTCCCATGTAGTTCTGTAAGAAACATCGGCTGTTATTACTGCAACTTCCCTATAAATTTGGCAAAGTTTGATTAATGTAAACTTTGCGAAGTTTGATTTATTACTGCAAAAATTATTAAAGAGATTGTTGTGAAATTTGATTGAGTATTACTAAAAGTTATCCATTTAAACGTCAATTCAGACGTCACTTCTCAACTGTTTTCCATGTAATTTTGCAGACTCCATCGGCTGTTATTACGGCAACTTCCCTGTAAATTTGGCGAAGTTTGGTTAATTACTGCAGAAGTTATTAATGAGATTGGTTTGAAATTTGATTGAGTATTATTAAAAGTTATTCATTTAGACGTCAATTCAGACGTCAAATTCTAAACCGTTTTCGATGTAGTTTTGCAGGCACCATCGGCTGATATTACGGAAACTTCCGTGTAAATTTGGCGAAGTTTGATTAATTATTGCAGAAGTTAATAATGAGCTTGGTGTGAAATTTGATTGACTATTATTAAAAGTTATTCATTTAGACGTCAATTCAGACGTCAATTCTCAACTGTTTTTGATGTAGTTTTGCGGGCACCATCGCTGATATTACGGCAACTTCCGTGTAAATTTGGCAAAGTTTGATTAATTATTGCAGAAGTTATTAATGAGCTTAGTTTGAAATTTGATTGACTATTATTAAAAGTTATTCAATTAGACGTCAATTCAGACGTCAATTCTCAACCGTTTTCCATGTAGTTTTGCAGGCAACATTGGCTGTTATTACGGCAACTTCCCTGTAAATTTGGCAAAGTTTGATTAAATACTGCAAAAGTTATTAATGAGATTGGTGTGAAATTTGATTGAGTATTATTAAAAGTTATTCATTTAGACGTCAATTCAGACGTCAATTCTCAACCGTTTTCGATGTAGTTTTGTAGGCACCATCGGCTGGCATTACGGCAACTTAAGTGTAAATTTGGCGAAGTTTGATTAATTATTGCAGAAGTTATTAATGAGCTTGGTGTGAAATTTGATTGACTATTATTAAAAGTTATTCATTTAGACGTCAATTCAGACGTCAATTCTCAACCGTTTCCCATGTAGTTTTGTAGGAAACATCGGCTGTTATTACTGCAACTTCCCTATAAATTTGGCAAAGTTTGATTAATGTAAACTTTGCGAAGTTTGATTTATTACTGCAAAAATTATTAAAGAGATTGTTGTGAAATTTGATTCAGTATTATTAAAAGTTATCCATTTAAACGTCAATTCAGACGTCACTTCTCAACTGTTTTCCATGTAATTTTGCAGACTGCATCGGCTGTTATTACGGCAACTTCCCTGTAAATTTGGCGAAGTTTGGTTAATTACTGCAGAAGTTATTAATGAGATTGCTTTGAAATTTGATTGAGTATTATTAAAAGTTATTCATTTAGACGTCAATTCAGACGTCAATTCTCAAACCGTTTTCGATGTAGTTTTTGCAGGCACCATCGGCTGGTATTACGGCAAACTGCCGTGCGAATTTCGCGAAGTTTGATTAATTATTGCAGAAGTTATTAATGAGCTTGGTGTGAAATTTTAATTGGACTATTATTAAAAGTTATTCATTTAGACGTCAATTCAGACGTCGATTCTTAACCGTTTTTCGATGTAGTTTTTGCAGGCACCATCGGCTGGTATTACGGCAACTTCCCTGTAAATTTGGCGAAGTTTGATTAATTACTGCAAAACTTATTAATGAGATTGGTGTGAAATTTGATTGAGTATTAACAAAAGTTATTCATTTAGACGTCAATTCAGACGTCAATTCTCAACCGTTTTCATGTAATTTTGCAGGCACCATCGGCTGGAATTACGTTTTCCATGTAGTTTTGCAGGCAACATTGGCTGTTATTACGGCGACTTCCCTTTAAATTTGGCGAAGTTTGATTAATTACTGCAAAAGTTATTAATGAGATTGGTGTGAAATTTGCTTGAGTATTAACAAAAGTTATTCATTTAGACGTCAATTCAGACGTCACTTCTCAACTGTTTTCCATGTAATTTTGCAGACACCATCGGCTGTTATTACGGCAACTTCCCTGTAAATTTGGCGAAGTTTGGTTAATTACTGCAGAAGTTATTAAAGAGATTGGTTTGAAATTTGATTGAGTATTATTAAAAGTTATTCATTTAGACGTCAATTCAGACGTCAAATTCTAAACCGTTTTTCGATGTAGTTTTTGCAGGCACCATCGGCTGGTATTACGGCAACTTCCGTGTAAATTTGGCGAAGTTTGATTAATTATTGCAGAAGTTAATAATGAGCTTGGTGTGAAAATTTGATTGACTATTATTAAAAAGTTTATTCATTTAGACGTCAATTTCAGACGTCGATTCTTAAACCGTTTTTCGATGTAGTTTTTGCAGGCACCATCGGCTGGTATTACGGCAACTTCCTTGTAAATTTTGGCGAAGTTTGATTAATTACTGCAAAAGTTATTAATGAGATTGGTATGAAATTTGATTGAGTATTAACAAAAGTTATTCATTTAGACGTCAATTCAGACGTCAATTCTCAACCGTTTTTATGTAATTTTGCAGGCACCATCGGCTGGAATTACGTTTTTCCATGTAGTTTTTGCAGGCAACATTGGCTGTTATTACGGCGACTTCCCTTTAAATTTGGCGAAGTTTGATTAATTACTGCATAAGTTTATTAATGAGATTGGTGTAAAATTTGATTGAGTATTATTAAAAGTTATTCATTCAGACGTCTATTTAGACGTCAATTCTTAACTGTTTTCCATGTAGTTTTGCAGGCACCATCGGCTGGTATTACGGCAACTTCCCTGTAAATTTGGCGAAGTTTGAATAATTACTGCAAAAAATTATTAATGAGATTGGTGTAAAAATTTGATTGAGTATTATTAAAAGTTATTCATTTAGACGTCAATTCGGACGTCCAATTCTAAACTGTTTCCTATGTAGTTTTGCAGGCACCATCGGCTGGTATTACGGCAACTTTAGTGTAAATTTGGCGAAGTTTGATTAATTATTGCAGAAGTTATTAATGAGCTTGGTGTGAAATTTGATTGAGTTTTTTTAAAAGTTATTCATCTAGACGTCAATTCAGACGTCAATTCTCAAACCGTTTTCCCATGCAGTTTTTGTAGGCAACATCGGCTGTTATTACGGCAAACTTCCCTGTAAAATTTGGCGAAGTTTGATTATTGTAAAACTTTGCGAAGTTTGATTTATTACTGCAAAAATTATTAATGAGATTGGTGTAAAATTTGATTGAGTATTATTAAAAGTTATTCATTTAGACGTCAATTCGGACGTCAATTCTAAACTGTTTTCCTATGTAATTTTGCAGACACTATCTGCTAGTATTACGGCAACTTCCCTGTAAAATTTGGCGAAGTTTGATTAATTATTGCAGAAGTTATTAATGAGCTTGGTGTGAAATTTGATTGACTATTATTAAAAAGTTATTCATTTAGACATCAATTCAGACGTCAATTCTCAACCGTTTCCCATGTAGTTTTTGCAGGCAAACATTGGCTGTTTATTACGGCGACTTCCCTGAAAATTTGGCAAAGTTTGATTAATTACTGCATAAGTTATTAATGAGCTTAGTTTTAAATTTGATTGACTATTATTAAAAGTTATTCATTTAGACGTCAATTCTCAACCGTTTTTCCATGTAGTTTTGCAGGCAACATTGGCTGTTATTACGGCAACTTCCCTGTAAATTTGGCAAAGTTTGATTAATTACTGCAAAAGTTATTAATGAGATTGGTGTGAAATTTGATTGAGTATTATTAAAAGTTATTCATTTAGACGTCAATTCAGACGTCAATTCTCAACCGTTTTCCATGTAATTTTGTAGGCGCCATCGGCTGGTACTACGGCAACTTCCGTGTAAAAATTGGCGAAGTTTGATTAATTATTGCAGAAGTTATTAATGAGCTTGGTGTGAAATTTGATTGACTATTATTAAAAGTTATTCATTTAGACGTCAATTCAGACGTCAATTCTAAACCGTTTTCGATGTAGATTTGCAGGCACCATCGGCTGGTATTACGGCAACTTCCGTGTAAATTTGGCGAAGTTTGATTAATTACTGCAAAAGTTATTAATGAGATTGGTGTGAAATTTGATTGAGTATTATCAAAAGTTATTCATTTAGACGTCAATTCAGACGTCAATTCTCAACCGTTTTCCATGTAATTTTGCAGGCACCATCGGCTGGTATTACGGCAAATGCCCTGTAAATTTGGCGAACTGTGATTAATTACTGCAAAAGTTATTAATGAGATTGGTGTGAAATTTGATTGACTATTATTAAAAGTTATTCATTTGGACGTCAATTCAGACGTGAATTCTCAACCGTTTTCCATGTAGTTTTGCAGGCAACATTGGTTGGTATTACGGCGACTTCCCTGTGAATTTGTCGAAGTTTGAATAATTACTGCATAAGTTATTAATGAGATTGGTGTAAAATTTGATCGAGTATTATTAAAAGTTTTTCATTTAGACGTCAATTTAGACGTCAATTCTCATCTGTTTTCCATGTAGTTTTGCAGGCACCATCGGCTGGTATTACGGCAACTTCCCTGTAAATTTGGCGAAGTTTGAATAATTACTGCAAAAATTATTAATGAGATTGGTGTAAAATTTGATTGAGTATTATTAAAAGTTATTCATTTAGACGTCAATTCAGACGTCAATTCTCAACCGTTTTCCATGTAGTTTTGCAGGCAACATTGGCTGTTATTACGGCAACTTTCCTGTAAATTTGGCGAAGTTTGATTAATTACTGCAAAAGTTATTAATGAGATTGGTGTGAAATTTGATTGAGTATTATTAAAAGTTATTCATTTAGACGTCAATTTAGACGTCAATTCTCAACCGTTTTCGATGTAGTTTTGCAGGCACCATCGGCTGGTACTAAGGCAACTTCCGTGTAAATTTGGCGAAGTTTGATTAATTATTGCAGAAGTTATTAATGAGCTTGGTGTGACATTTGATTGACTATTATTAAAAGTTATTCATTTAGACGTCAATTCAGACGCCAATTCTCAACCGTTTTCCATGTAGTTTTGCAGGCAACATTGGCTGTTATTACGGCAACTTCCCTGTAAATTTGGCGAAGTTTGATTTATTACTGCAAAAGTTATTATTGAGCTTGGTGTGAAATTTGATTGACTATTATTAAAAGTTATTCATTTAGACGTCAATTCAGACGTCAATTCTCAACCGTTTTCCATGTAGTTTTGCAGACAACATTGGCTGTTATTACGGCAACTTCCCTGTAAATTTGGCGAAGTTTGATTTTTTACTGCAAAAGTTATTAATGAGATTGGTGTGAAATTTGATTGAGTATTATTAAAAGTTATTCATTTAGACGTCAATTCAGACGTCAATTCTCAACCGTTTTCCATGTAATTTTGTAGGCGCCATCGGCTGGTACTACGGCAACTTCCGTGTAAATTTGGCGAAGTTTGAATAATTATTGCAGAAGTTATTAATGAGCTTGGTGTGAAATTTGATTGACTATTATTAAAAGTTATTCATTTAGACGTCAATTGAGACGTTAATTCTCAACCGTTTTCGAGGTAGTTTTGCAGGCACCATCGGCTGGTACTAAGGCAACTTCCGTGTAAATTTGGCGAAGTTTGATTAATTATTGCAGAAGTTATTAATGAGCTTGGTGTGAAATTTGATTGACTATTATTAAAAGTGATTCATTTAGACGTCAATTCAGACGTCAATTCTCAGCCGTTTTCCATGTAGTTTTGCAGGCAACATTGACTGTTATTACGGCAACTTCCCTGTAAATTTGGCGAAGTTTGATTAATTACTGCAAAAGTTATTAATGAGATTGGTGTGAAATTTGATTGAGTATTATTAAAAGTTATTCATTTAGACGTCAATTCAGACGTCAATTCTCAACCGTTTTCCATGTAATTTTGTAGGCGCCATCGGCTGGTACTACGTCAACTTCCGTGTAAATTTGGCGAAGTTTGATTAATTATTGCAAAAGTTATTAATGAGCTTGGTGTTAAATTTGATTGACTATTATTAAAAGTTATTCATTTAGACGTCAATTCAGACGTCAATTCTCAACCGTTTTCCATGTAGTTTTGCAGGCAACATTGGCTGTTATTACGGCAACTTCCCTGTTACTTTGGCGAAGTTTGATTGATTACTGCAAAAGTTATTAATGAGATTGGTGTGAAATTTGATTGAGTATTATTAAAAGTTCTTCATTTAGACGTCAATTCAGACGTCAATTCTCGACCGTTTTCGAGGTAGTTTTGTAGGCACCATCGGCTGGTATTACGGCAACTTAAGTGTAAATTTGGCGAAGTTTGATTAATTATTGCAGAAGTTATTAATGAGCTTGGTGTGAAATTTGATTTAGTTTTTTTTAAAAGTTATTCATTTAGACGTCAATTCAGTCTTCAATTCTCAACCGTTTCCCATGTAGTTTTGTAGGCAACATCGGCTGTTATTACGGCAACTTCCCTGTAAATTTGGTGAAGTTTGATTAATGTAAACTTTGCGAAGTTTGATTTATTACTGCAAAAATTATAAAAGAGATTGTTGTGAAATTTGATTGACTATTATTAAAAGTTATTCATTTAGACGTCAATTCAGACGTCGATTCTGAACCGTTTTCCATGTAATTTTGCAGGCAACATTGGCTGTTATTACGGCGACTTCCCTGTAAATTTGCCGAAGTTTGATTAATTACTGCATAAGTTATTAATGAGATTGGTGTAAAATTTGATTGAGTATTATTAAAAGTTATTCATTTAGACGTCAATTCAGTCGTCAATTCTCAACCGTTTTCAATGTAGTTTTGCAGGCAACATCGGCTGCTATTACGGCAACTTCCCTGAATATTTGGCGAAGTTTGATTAATTACTGCAAAAGTTATTAATGAGATTGGTGTAAAATTTGATTGAGTATTATTAAAAGTTATTCATTTAGACGTCAATTCAGACGTCGATTCTGAACCGTTTTCCATGTAATTTTGCAGGCAACATTGGCTGTTATTACGGCGACTTCCCTGTAAATTTGCCGAAGTTTGATTAATTACTGCATAAGTTATTAATGAGATTGGTGTAAAATTTGATTGAGTATTATTAAAAGTTATTCATTTAGACGTCAATTTAGACCTCAATTCTCAACTGTTTTCCATGTAGTTTTGCAGGCACCATCGGCTGGTATTACGGCAACTTCCCTGTAAATTTGGCGAAGTTTGAATAATTACTGCAAAAATTATTAATGAGATTGGTGTAAAATTTGATTGAGTATTATTAAAAGTTATTCATTTAGACCTCAATTCAGACGTCAATTCTCAACCGCTTTCCATGTAGTTTTGCAGGCAACATTGGCTGTTATTACGGCAACTTCCCTGTAAATTTGGCGAAGTTTGATTAATTACTGCAAAAGTTATTAATGAGATTGGTGTGAAATTTGATTGAGTATTATTAAAAGTTATTCATTTAGACGTCAATTCTGACGTCAATTCTAAACCGTTTTCGATGTAGTTTTGCAGGCACCATCGGCTGGTATTACGGCAACTTCCGTGTAAATTTGGCAAAGTTTGATTAATTATTGCAGAAGTTATCAATGAGCTTGGTGTGAAATTTGATAGACTATTATTAAAATTTATTCATTTAGACGTCAATTCAGACGTCAATTCTCAACCGTTTTCCATGTAGTTTTGCAGGCAACATTGGCTGTTATTACGGTAACTTCCCTGTAAATTTGGAGAAATTTGATTAATTACTGCAAAAGTTATTAATGAGATTGGTGTGAAATTTGATTGAGTATTATTAAAAGTTATTCATTTAGACGTCAATTCAGACGTCAATTCTCAACCGTTTTCGATGTATTTTTGGAGGCACCATCGGCTGGTATTACGGCAACTTCCGTGTAAATTTGGCGAAGTTTGATTAATTATTGCAGAAGTTATTAATGAGCTTGGTGTGAAATTTGATTGACTATTATTAAAAGTTATTCATTTAGACGTCAATTCAGACGTCGATTCTCAACCGTTTTTCATGTAGTTTTGCAGGCAACATTGGCTGTTATTACGGCAACTTCCCTGTAAATTTGGCGAAGTTTGATTAATTACTGCAAAAGTTATTAATGAGATTGGTGTGAAATTTGATTGAGTATTATCAAAAGTGATTCATTTAGACGTCAATTCAGACGTCAATTCTCAACCGTTTTCCATGTAATTTTGCAGGCACCATCGGCTGGTATTGCGGCAAATGCCCTGAAAATTTGTCGAACTGTGATTAATTACTGCAAATGTTATTAATGAGATTGGTGTGAAATTTGATTGAGTATTATTAAAAGTTACTCATTTAGACGTCAATTCAGACGTCAATTCTCAACCGTTTTCCATGCAGTTTTGCAGGCAACATTGGCTTTTATTGCGGCAAATTCCCTGTAAATTCGGCGAAGTTTGATGAATTACTGCATAAGTTATTAATGAGATTGGTGTAAAATTTGATTGAGTATTATTAAAAGTTATTCATTTAGACGTCAATTCAGACGTCAATTCTCAACTGTTTTCCATGTAGTTTTGCAGGCACCATCGGCTGGTATTACGGCAACTTCCCTGTAAATTTGGCGAAGTTTGATTAATTTGCTGCAAAAATTATTAATGAGCTTGGTGTGAAATTTGATTGACTATTATTAAAAGTTATTCATTTGGACGTCAATTCAGACGTCAATTCTCAACCGTTTTCCATGTAGTTTTGCAGGCAACATTGGCTGTTATTACGGCGACTTCCCTGTAAATTTGTCGAAGTTTGATTAATTACTGCATAAGTTATTAATGAGATTGGTGTAAAATTTGATCGAGTATTATTAAAAGTTATTCATTTAGACGTCAATTTAGACGTCAATTCTAAACCGTTTTCCATGTAGTTTTGCAGGCACCATCGCCTGGTATTACGGCAACTTCCGTGTAAATTTGGCGAAGTTTGATTAATTATTGCAGAAGTTATTATTGAGCTTGGTGTGAAATTTGATTGACTATTATTAAAATTTATTCATTTAGACGTCAATTCAGACGTCAATTCTCAACCGTTTTCCATGTAGTTTTGCAGGCAACATTGACTGTTATTACGGCAACTTCCCTGTAAATTTGGCGACGTTTGATTTAATTACTGCAAAAGTTATTAATGAGATTGGTGTGAAATTTGATTGAGTATTATCAAAAGTTATTCATTTAGACATCAATTCAGACGTCAATTCTCAACCGTTTTCCATGTAATTTTGCAGGCACCATCGGCTGGTATTACGGCAACTGCCCTGTAAATTTGGCGGACTGTGATTAATTACTGCAAAAGTTATTAATGAGATTGGTGTGAAATTTGATTGAGTATTATTAAAAGTTACTCATTTAGACGTCAATTTTCAACCGTTTTCCATGCAGTTTTGCAGGCAACATTGGCTTTTATTACGGCAACTTCCCTGTAAATTCGGCGAAGTTTGATTAATTACTGCATAAGTTATTAATGAGATTGGTGTAAAATTTGATTGAGTATTATTAAAAGTTATTCATTTAGACGTCAATTCAGACGTCAATTCTTAACTGTTTTCCATGTAGTTTTGCAGGCACCATCGGCTGGTATTACGGCAACTTCCCTGTAAATTTGGCGAAGTTTGATTAATTACTGCAAAAATTATTAATGAGCTTGGTGTGAAATTTGATTGACTATTATTAAAAGCTATTCATTTAGACGTCAATTCAGACGTCAATTCTCAACCGTTTTCCATGTAGTTTTGCAGGCAACATTGGCTGTTATTACGGCGACTTCCCTGTAAATTTGTCGAAGTTTGATTAATTACTGCATAAGTTATTAATGAGATTGGTGTAAAATTTGATTGAGTATTATTAAAAGTTATTCATTTAGACGTCAATTTAGACGTCAATTCTCAACTGTTTTCCATGTAGTTTTGCAGGCACCATCGGCTGGTATTACGGCAACTTCCCTGTAAATTTGGCGAAGTTTGAATAATTACTGCAAAAATTATTAATAAGATTGGTGTAAAATTTGATTGAGTATTATTAAAAGTTATTCATTTAGACGTCAATTCAGACGTCAATTCTCAACCGTTTCCCATGTAGTTTTGCAGGCAACATTGGCTGTTATTACGGCAACTTCCCTGTAAATTTGGCGAAGTTTGATTAATTACTGCAAAAGTTATTAATGAGATTGGTGTGAAATTTGATTGAGTATTATTAAAAGTTATTCATTTAGACGTCAATTCAGACGTCAATTCTAAACCGTTTTCGATGTAGTTTTGCAGGCACCATCGGCTGGTATTACGGCAACTTCCGTGTAAATTTGGCGAAGTTTGGATTAATTATTGCAGAAGTTATTAATGAGCTTGGTGTGAAATTTGATAGACTATTATTAAAATTTATTCATTTAGACGTCAATGCAGACGTCAATTCTCAACCGTTTTCCATGTAGTTTTGCAGGCAACATTGGCTGTTATTACGGTAACTTCCCTGTAAATTTGGAGAAATTTGATTAATTACTGCAAAAGTTATTAATGAGATTAGTGTGAAATTTGATTGAGTATTATTAAAAGTTATTCATTTAGACGTCAATTCAGACGTCAATTCTCAACCGTTTTCGATGTAGTTTTGCAGGCACCATCGGCTGGTATTACGGCAACTTCCGTGTAAATTTGGCGAAGTTTGATTAATCATTGCAGAAGTAATTAATGAGCTTGGTGTGAAATTTGATTGACTATTATTAAGAGTTATTCATTTAGACGTCAATTCAGACGTCGATTCTCAACCGTTTTCCATGTAGTTTTGCAGGCAACATTAGCTGTTATTACGGCAACTTCCCTGTAAATTTGGCGAAGTTTGATTAATTACTGCAAAAGTTATTAATGAGATTGGTGTGAAATTTGATTGAGTATTATCAAAAGTTATTCATTTAGACGTCAATTCAGACGTCAATTCTCAACCGTTTTCCATGTAATTTTGCAGGCACCATCGGCTGGTATTACGGCAAATGCCCTGTAAATTTGGCGAACTGTGATTAATTACTGCAAAAGTTATTAATGAGATTGGTGTGAAATTTGATTGAGTATTATCAAAAGTTATTCATTTAGACGTCAATTTAGACGTCAATTCTCAACCGTTTTCGATGTAGTTTTGCAGGCACCATCGGCTGGTACTAAGGCAACTTCCGTGTAAATTTGGCGAAGTTTGATTAATTATTGCAGAAGTTATTAATGAGCTTGGTGTGAAATTTGATTGACTATTATTAAAAGTTATTCATTTAGACGTCAATTCAGACGTCAATTCTCAGCCGTTTTCCATGTAGTTTTGCAGGCAACATTGGCTGTTATTACGGCAACTTCCCTGTAAATTTGGCGAAGTTTGATTAATTACTGCAAAAGTTATTAATGAGATTGGTGTGAAATTTGATTGAGTATTATTAAAAGTTATTCATTTAGACGTCAATTCAGACGTCAATTCTCAACCGTTTTCCATGCAATTTTGTAGGCGCCATCGGCTGGTACTACGGCAACTTCCGTGTAAATTTGGCGAAGTTTGATTAATTATTGCAGAAGTTATTAATGAGCTTGGTGTGAAATTTGATTGACTATTATTAAAAGTTATTCATTTAGACGTCAATTCAGACGTCAATTCTCAGCCGTTTTCCATGTAGTTTTGCAGGCAACATTGGCTGTTATTACGGCAACTTCCCTGTAAATTTGGCGAAGTTTGATTAATTACTGCAAAAGTTATTAATGAGATTGGTGTGAAATTTGATTGAGTATTATTAAAAGTTATTCATTTAGACGTCAATTCAGACGTCAATTCTAAACCGTTTTCGATGTAGTTTTGCAGGCACCATCGGCTGGTATTACGGCAACTTCCGTGTAAATTTGGCGAAGTTTGGATTAATTATTGCAGAAGTTATTAATGAGCTTGGTGTGAAATTTGATAGACTATTATTAAAATTTATTCATTTAGACGTCAATGCAGACGTCAATTCTCAACCGTTTTCCATGTAGTTTTGCAGGCAACATTGGCTGTTATTACGGTAACTTCCCTGTAAATTTGGAGAAATTTGATTAATTACTGCAAAAGTTATTAATGAGATTAGTGTGAAATTTGATTGAGTATTATTAAAAGTTATTCATTTAGACGTCAATTCAGACGTCAATTCTCAACCGTTTTCGATGTAGTTTTGCAGGCACCATCGGCTGGTATTACGGCAACTTCCGTGTAAATTTGGCGAAGTTTGATTAATCATTGCAGAAGTAATTAATGAGCTTGGTGTGAAATTTGATTGACTATTATTAAGAGTTATTCATTTAGACGTCAATTCAGACGTCGATTCTCAACCGTTTTCCATGTAGTTTTGCAGGCAACATTAGCTGTTATTACGGCAACTTCCCTGTAAATTTGGCGAAGTTTGATTAATTACTGCAAAAGTTATTAATGAGATTGGTGTGAAATTTGATTGAGTATTATCAAAAGTTATTCATTTAGACGTCAATTCAGACGTCAATTCTCAACCGTTTTCCATGTAATTTTGCAGGCACCATCGGCTGGTATTACGGCAAATGCCCTGTAAATTTGGCGAACTGTGATTAATTACTGCAAAAGTTATTAATGAGATTGGTGTGAAATTTGATTGAGTATTATCAAAAGTTATTCATTTAGACGTCAATTTAGACGTCAATTCTCAACCGTTTTCGATGTAGTTTTGCAGGCACCATCGGCTGGTACTAAGGCAACTTCCGTGTAAATTTGGCGAAGTTTGATTAATTATTGCAGAAGTTATTAATGAGCTTGGTGTGAAATTTGATTGACTATTATTAAAAGTTATTCATTTAGACGTCAATTCAGACGTCAATTCTCAGCCGTTTTCCATGTAGTTTTGCAGGCAACATTGGCTGTTATTACGGCAACTTCCCTGTAAATTTGGCGAAGTTTGATTAATTACTGCAAAAGTTATTAATGAGATTGGTGTGAAATTTGATTGAGTATTATTAAAAGTTATTCATTTAGACGTCAATTCAGACGTCAATTCTCAACCGTTTTCCATGCAATTTTGTAGGCGCCATCGGCTGGTACTACGGCAACTTCCGTGTAAATTTGGCGAAGTTTGATTAATTATTGCAGAAGTTATTAATGAGCTTGGTGTGAAATTTGATTGACTATTATTAAAAGTTATTCATTTAGACGTCAATTCAGACGTCAATTCTCAGCCGTTTTCCATGTAGTTTTGCAGGCAACATTGGCTGTTATTACGGCAACTTCCCTGTAAATTTGGCGAAGTTTGATTAATTACTGCAAAAGTTATTAATGAGATTGGTGTGAAATTTGATTGAGTATTATTAAAAGTTATTCATTTAGACGTCAATTCAGACGTCAATTCTCAACCGTTTTCCATGCAATTTTGTAGGCGCCATCGGCTGGTACTACGGCAACTTCCGTGTAAATTTGGCGAAGTTTGATTAATTATTGCAGAAGTTATTAATGAGCTTGGTGTGAAATTTGATTGACTATTATTAAAAGTTATTCATTTAGACGTCAATTCAGACGTCAATTCTCAACCGTTTTCCATGTAGTTTTGCAGGCAACATTGGCTGTTATTACGGCAACTTCCCTGTAAATTTGGCGAAGTTTGATTGATTACTGCAAAAGTTATTAATGAGATTGGTGTGAAATTTGATTGAGTATTATTAAAAGTTATTCATTTAGACGTCAATTCAGACGTCAATTCTCGACCGTTTTCGATGTAGTTTTGTAGGCACCATCGGCTGGTATTACGGCAACTTAAGTGTAAATTTGGCGAAGTTTGATTAATTATTGCAGAAGTTATTAATGAGCTTGGTGTGAAATTTGATTTAGTTTTTTTAAAAGTTATTCATTTAGACGTCAATTCAGACTTCAATTCTCAACCGTTTCCCATGTAGTTTTGTAGGCAACATCGGCTGTTATTACGGCAACTTCCCTGTAAATTTGGCGAAGTTTGATTAATGTAAACTTTGCAAAGTTTGATTTATTACTGCAAAAATTATTAAAGAGATTGTTGTGAAATTTGATTGACTATTATTAAAAGTTATTCATTTAGACGTCAATTCAGACGTCGATTCTCAACCGTTTTCCATGTAGTTTTGCAGGCAACATTGGCTGTTATTACGGCGACTTCAATGTAAATTTGTCGAAGTTTGATTAATTACTGCATAAGTTATTAATGAGATTGGTGTAAAATTTGATCGAGTATTATTAAAAGTTATTCATTTAGACGTCAATTTAGACGTCAATTCTCATCTGTTTTCCATGTAGTTTTGCAGGCACCATCGGCTGGTATTACGGCAACTTCCGTGTAAATTTGGCGAAGTTTGAATAATTACTGCAAAAATTATTAATGAGATTGGTGTAAAATTTGATTGAGTATTATTAAAAGTTATTCATTTAGACGTCAATTCAGACGTCAATTCTCAACCGTTTTCCATGTAGTTTTGCAGGCAACATTGGCTGTTATTACGGCAACTTCCCTGTAAATTTGGCGAAGTTTGATTAATTACTGCAAAAGTTATTAATGAGATTGGTGTGAAATTTGATTGAGTATTATTAAAAGTTATTCATTTAGACGTCAATTCAGACGTCAATTCTAAACCGTTTTCGATGTAGTTTTGCAGGCACCATCGGCTGGTATTACGGCAACTTCCGTGTAAATTTGGCGAAGTTTGATTAATTATTGCAAAAGTTATTAATGAGCTTGGTGTGAAATTTGATTGACTATTATTAAAAGTTATTCATTTAGACGTCAATTCAGACGTCGATTCTCAACCGTTTTCCATGTAGTTTTGCAGGCAACATTGGCTGTTATTACGGCAACTTCCCTGTAAATTTGGCGAAGTTTGATTAATTACTGCAAAAGTTATTAATGAGATTGGTGTGAAATTTGATTGAGTATTATCAAAAGTTATTCATTTAGACGTCAATTCAGACGTCAATTCTCAACCGTTTTCCATGTAATTTTGCAGGCACCATCGGCTGGTATTACGGCAAATGCCCTGAAAAAATTTGGCGAACTGTGATTAATTACTGCAAAAGTTATTAATGAGATTGGTGTGAAATTTGATTGAGTATTATTAAAAGTTACTCATTTAGACGTCAATTCAGACGTCAATTCTCAACCGTTTTCCATGCAGTTTTGCAGGCAACATTGGCTTTTATTACGGCAAATTCCCTGTAAATTCGTCGAAGTTTGATTAATTACTGCATAAGTTATTAATGAGATTGGTGTAAAATTTGATTGAGTATTATTAAAAGTTATTCATTTAGACGTCAATTCAGACGTCAATTCTTAACTGTTTTCCATGTAGTTTTGCAGGCACCATTGGCTGGTATTACGGCAACTTCCCTGTAAATTTGGCGAAGTTTGATTAATTACTGCAAAAATTATTAATGAGCTTGGTGTGAAATTTGATTGACTATTATTAAAAGTTATTCATTTGGACGTCAATTCAGACGTCAATTCTCAACCGTTTTCCATGTAGTTTTGCAGGCAACATTGGCTGTTATTACGGCGACTTCCCTGTAAATTTGTCGAAGTTTGATTAATTACTGCATAAGTTATTAATGAGATTGGTGTAAAATTTGATCGAGTATTATTAAAAGTTATTCATTTAGACGTCAATTTAGACGTCAATTCTCATCTGTTTTCCATGTAGTTTTGCAGGCACCATCGGCTGGTATTACGGCAACTTCCGTGTAAATTTGGCGAAGTTTGAATAATTACTGCAAAAATTATTAATGAGATTGGTGTAAAATTTGATTGAGTATTATTAAAAGTTATTCATTTAGACGTCAATTCAGTCGTCAATTCTCAACCGTTTTCCATGTAGTTTTGCAGGCAACATTGGCTGTTATTACGGCAACTTCCCTATAAATTTGGCGAAGTTTGATTTATTACTGCAAAAGTTATTAATGAGATTGGTGTGAAATTTGATTGAGTATTATTAAAAGTTATTCATTTAGACGTCAATTTAGACGTCAATTCTCAACCGTTTCCGATGTAGTTTTGCAGGCACCATCGGCTGGTACTAAGGCAACTTCCGAGTAAATTTGGCGAAGTTTGATTAATTATTGCAGAAGTTATTAATGAGCTTGGTGTGAAATTTGATTGACTATTATTAAAAGTTATTCATTTAGACGTCAATTCAGACGTCAATTCTCAGCCGTTTTCCATGTAGTTTTGCAGGCAACATTGGCTGTTATTACGGCAACTTCCCTGTAAATTTGGCGAAGTTTGATTAATTACTGCAAAAGTTATTAATGAGATTGGTGTGAAATTTGATTGAGTATTATTAAAAGTTATTCATTTAGACGTCAATTCAGACGTCAATTCTCAACCGTTTTCGATGTAGTTTTGCAGGCCCCATCGGCTGGTATTACGGCAACTTCCGTGTAAATTTGGCGAAGTTTGTTTAATCATTGCAGAAGTAATTAATGAGCTTGGTGTGAAATTTGATTGACTATTATTAAGAGTTATTCATTTAGACGTCAATTCAGACGTCGATTCTCAACCGTTTTCCATGTAGTTTTGCATGCAACATTAGCTGTTATTACGGCAACTTCCCTGTAAATTTGGCGAAGTTTGATTAATTACTGCAAAAGTTATTAATGAGATTGGTGTGAAATTTGATTGAGTATTATCAAAAGTTATTCATTTAGACGTCAATTCAGACGTCAATTCTCAACCGTTTTCCATGTAATTTTGCAGGCACCATCGGCTGGTATTACGGCAACTGCCCTGTAAATTTGGCGAACTGTGATTAATTACTGCAAAAGTTATTAATGAGATTGGTGTGAAA
The DNA here is from genome assembly GCA_964017125.1 of Flabesymbios commensalis. Classification (NCBI taxonomy): domain Eukaryota; kingdom Metazoa; phylum Annelida; class Polychaeta; order Terebellida; family Flabelligeridae; genus Flabesymbios; species Flabesymbios commensalis. The sequence goes on from CAXHKU010000337.1 coordinate 37,535, forward strand.
TTTGATTGAGTATTATTAAAAGTTACTCATTTAGACGTCAATTCAGACGTCAATTCTCAACCGTTTTCCATGCAGTTTTGCAGGCAACATTGGCTTTTATTACGGCAACTTCCCAGTAAATTCGGCGAAGTTTGATTAATTACTGCATAAGTTATTAATGAGATTGGTGTAAAATTTGATCGAGTATTATTAAAAGTTATTCATTTAGACGTCAATTTAGACGTCAATTCTCATCTGTTTTCCATGTAGTTTTGCAGGCACCATCGGCTGGTATTACGGCAACTTCCCTGTAAATTTGGCGAAGTTTGATTAATTATTGCAGAAGTTATTAATGAGCTTGGTGTGAAATTTGATTGACTATTATTAAAAGTTATTCATTTAGACGTCAATGTAGACGTCAATTCTCAACCGTTTTCGATGTAGTTTTGCAGGCACCATCGGCTGGTACTAAGGCAACTTCCGTGTAAATTTATCGAAGTTTGATTAATTATTGCAGAAGTTATTAATGAGCTTGGTGTGAAATTTGATTGACTATTATTAAAAGTTATTCATTTAGACGTCAATTCAGACGTCAATTCTCAGCCGTTTTCCATGTAGTTTTGCAGGCAACATTGGCTGTTATTACGGCAACTTCCCTGTAAATTTGGCGAAGTTTGATTAATTACTGCAAAAGTTATTAATGAGATTGGTGTGAAATTTGATTGAGTATTATTAAAAGTTATTCATTTAGACGTCAATTCAGACGTCAATTCTCAACCGTTTTCCATGTAATTTTGTAGGCGCCATCGGCTGGTACTACGGCAACTTCCGTGTAAATTTGGCGAAGGTTGATTAATTATTGCAGAAGTTATTAATGAGCTTGGTGTGAAATTTGATTGACTATTATTAAAAGTTATTCATTTAGACGTCAATTCAGACGTCAATTCTCAACCGTTTTCCATGTAGTTTTGCAGGCAACATTGGCTGTTATTACGGCAACTTCCCTGTAAATTTGGCGAAGTTTGATTGATTACTGCAAAAGTTATTAATGAGATTGGTGTGAAATTTGATTGAGTATTATTAAAAGTTATTCATTTAGACGTCAATTCAGACGTCAATTCTCGACCGTTTTCGATGTAGTTTTGTAGGCACCATCGGCTGGTATTACGGCAACTTAAGTGTAAATTTGGCGAAGTTTGATTAATTATTGCAGAAGTTATTAATGAGCTTAGTGTGAAATTTGATTTAGTTTTTTTAAAAGTTATTCATTTAGACGTCAATTCAGACTTCAATTCTCAACCGTTTCCCATGTAGTTTTGTAGGCAACATCGGCTGTTATTACGGCAACTTCCCTGTAAATTTGGCGAAGTTTGATTAATGTAAACTTTGCAAAGTTTGATTTATTACTGCAAAAATTATTAAAGAGATTGTTGTGAAATTTGATTGACTATTATTAAAAGTTATTCATTTAGACGTCAATTCAGACGTCGATTCTCAACCGTTTTCCATGTAGTTTTGCAGGCAACATTGGCTGTTATTACGGCGACTTCAATGTAAATTTGTCGAAGTTTGATTAATTACTGCATAAGTTATTAATGAGATTGGTGTAAAATTTGATCGAGTATTATTAAAAGTTATTCATTTAGACGTCAATTTAGACGTCAATTCTCATCTGTTTTCCATGTAGTTTTGCAGGCACCATCGGCTGGTATTACGGCAACTTCCGTGTAAATTTGGCGAAGTTTGAATAATTACTGCAAAAATTATTAATGAGATTGGTGTAAAATTTGATTGAGTATTATTAAAAGTTATTCATTTAGACGTCAATTCAGACGTCAATTCTCAACCGTTTTCCATGTAGTTTTGCAGGCAACATTGGCTGTTATTACGGCAACTTCCCTGTAAATTTGGCGAAGTTTGATTAATTACTGCAAAAGTTATTAATGAGATTGGTGTGAAATTTGATTGAGTATTATTAAAAGTTATTCATTTAGACGTCAATTCAGACGTCAATTCTAAACCGTTTTCGATGTAGTTTTGCAGGCACCATCGGCTGGTATTACGGCAACTTCCGTGTAAATTTGGCGAAGTTTGATTAATTATTGCAAAAGTTATTAATGAGCTTGGTGTGAAATTTGATAGACTATTATTAAAAGTTATTCATTTAGACGTCAATTCAGACGTCGATTCTCAACCGTTTTCAATGTAGTTTTGCAGGCAACATTGGCTGTTATTACGGCAACTTCCCTGTAAATTTGGCGAAGTTTGATTAATTACTGCAAAAGTTATTAATGAGATTCGTGTGAAATTTGATTGAGTATTATCAAAAGTTATTCATTTAGACGTCAATTCAGACGTCAATTCTCAACCGTTTTCCATGTAATTTTGCAGGCACCATCGGCTGGTATTACGGCAAATGCCCTGAAAAAATTTGGCGAACTGTGATTAATTACTGCAAAAGTTATTAATGAGATTGGTGTGAAATTTGATTGAGTATTATTAAAAGTTACTCATTTAGACGTCAATTCAGACGTCAATTCTCAACCGTTTTCCATGCAGTTTTGCAGGCAACATTGGCTTTTATTACGGCAAATTCCCTGTAAATTCGTCGAAGTTTGATTAATTACTGCATAAGTTATTAATGACATTGGTGTAAAATTTGATTGAGTATTATTAAAAGTTATTCATTTAGACGTCAATTCAGACGTCAATTCTTAACTGTTTTCCATGTAGTTTTGCAGGCACCATTGGCTGGTATTACGGCAACTTCCCTGTAAATTTGGCGAAGTTTGATTAATTACTGCAAAAATTATTAATGAGCTTGGTGTGAAATTTGATTGACTATTATTAAAAGTTATTCATTTGGACGTCAATTCAGACGTCAATTCTCAACCGTTTTCCATGTAGTTTTGCAGGCAACATTGGCTGTTATTACGGCGACTTCCCTGTAAATTTGTCGAAGTTTGATTAATTACTGCATAAGTTATTAATGAGATTGGTGTAAAATTTGATCGAGTATTATTAAAAGTTATTCATTTAGACGTCAATTTAGACGTCAATTCTCATCTGTTTTCCATGTAGTTTTGCAGGCACCATCGGCTGGTATTACGGCAACTTCCCTGTAAATTTGGCGAAGTTTGATTAATTACTGCAAAAGTTATTAATGAGATTGGTGTAAAATTTGATTGAGTATTATTAAAAGTTATTCATTTAGACGTCAATTCAGACGTCAATTCTCAACCGTTTTCCATGTAGTTTTGCAGGCAACATTGGCTGTTATTACGGCAACTTCCCTGTAAATTTGGCGAAGTTTGATTAATTACTGCAAAAGTTATTAATGAGATTGGTGTGAAATTTGATTGAGTATTATTAAAAGTTATTCTTTTAGACGTCAATTTAGACGTCAATTCTCAACCGTTTTCGATGTAGTTTTGCAGGCACCATCGGCTGGTACTAAGGCAACTTCCGAGTAAATTTGGCGAAGTTTGATTAATTATTGCAGAAGTTATTAATGAGCTTGGTGTGAAATTTGATTGACTATTATTAAAAGTTATTCATTTAGACGTCAATTCAGACGTCAATTCTCAACCGTTTTCCATGTAGTTTTGCAGGCAACATTGGCTGTTATTACGGCAACTTCCCTGTAAATTTGGCGAAGTTTGATTAATTACTGCAAAAGTTATTAATGAGATTGGTGTGAAATTTGATTGAGTATTATTAAAAGTTATTCATTTAGACGTCAATTCAGACGTCAATTCTCAACCGTTTTTCATGTAATTTTGTAGGCGCCATCGGCTGGCACTACGACAACTTTCGTGTAAATTTGGCGAAGTTTGATTAATTATTGCAGAAGTTATTAATGAGCTTGGTGTGAAATTTGATTGACTATTATTAAAAGTTATTCATTTAGACGTCAATTCAGACGTCAATTCTCAACCGTTTTCCATGTAGTTTTGCAGGCAACATTGGCTGTTATTACGGCAACTTCCCTGTAAATTTGGCGAAGTTTGATTGATTACTGCAAAAGTTATTAATGAGATTGGTGTGAAATTTGATTGAGTATTATTAAAAGTTATTCATTTAGACGTCAATTCAGACGTCAATTCTCGACCGTTTTCGATGTAGTTTTGTAGGCACCATCGGCTGGTATTACGGCAACTTAAGTGTAAATTTGGCGAATTTTGATTAATTATTGCAGAAGTTATTAATGAGCTTGGTGTGAAATTTGATTTAGTTTTTTTAAAAGTTATTCATTTAGACGTCAATTCAGACGTCGATTCTCAACCGTTTTCCATGTAGTTTTGCAGGCAACATTGGCTGATATTAAGGCAATTTCCCTGTAAATTTGGCGAAGTTTGATTAATTACTGCAAAAGTTAATAATGAGATTGGTGTGAAATTTGATTGAGTATTATCAAAAGTTATTCATTTAGACGTCAATTCAGACGTCAATTCTCAACCGTTTTTCATTTAATTTTGCAGGCACCATCGGCTGGTATTACGGCAACTGCCCTGTAAATTTGGCGAACTGTGATTAATTACTGCAAAAGTTATTAATGAGATTGGTGTGAAATTTGATTGAGTATTATTAAAAGTTACTCATTTAGACGTCAATTCAGACGTCAATTCTCAACCGTTTTTCATGCAGTTTTGCAGGCAACATTGGCTTTTATTACGGCAACTTCCCTGTAAATTTGGCGAAGTTTGATTAATTACTGCATAAGTTATTAATGAGATTGGTGTAAAATTTGATTGAGTATTATTAAAAGTTATTCATTTAGACGTCAATTCAGACGTCAATTCTTAACTGTTTTCCATGTAGTTTTGCAGGCACCATCGGCTGGTATTACGGCAACTTCCCTGTAAATTTGGCGAAGTTTGATTAATTACTGCAAAAATTATTAATGAGCTTGGTGTGAAATTTGATTGACTATTATTAAAAGTTATTCATTTGGACGTAATTCAGACGTCAATTCTCAACCGTTTTCCATGTAGTTTTGCAGGCAACATTGGCTGTTATTACGGCGACTTCCCTGTAAATTTGTCGAAGTTTGATTAATTACTGCATAAGTAATTAATGAGATTGGTGTAAAATTTGATCGAGTATTATTAAAAGTTATTCATTTAGACGTCAATTTCAGACGTGAATTCTCAACCGTTTTCGATGTAGTTTTGCAGGCACCATCGGCTGGTACGACGGCAACTTCCGTGTAAATTGGGCGAAGTTTGATTAATTATTGCAGAAGTTAATAATGAGCTTGGTGTGACTATTATTAAAAGTTATTCATTTAGACGTCAATTCAGACGTCAATTCTCAACTGTTTTCCATGTAGTTTTGCAGGCAACATTGGCTGTTATTACGGCGACTTCCCTGTAAATTTGTCGAAGTTTGATTAATTACTGCATAAGTTATTAATGAGATTGGTGTAAAATTTGATTGAGTATTATTAAAAGTTATTCGTTTAGACGTCAATTCAGACGTTGATTCTAAACTGTTTCCATGTAATTTTGCGGACACCATTGGCAGGTATTACGGCATCTTCCTTGTCAATGTGTCGAAGGTTTGATTAATTACTGCAAAAGTTATTAATGAGATTGGTGTGAAACTTGATTGAGTATTATTAAAAGTTATTCATTTAGACGTCAATTCAGACGTCAATTCTCAACTGTTTTCCATGTAGTTTTGCAGGCTCCATCTGGCTGGTATTACGGCAACTTCTCTGTAAATTTGGCGAAGTTTGAATAATTACTGCAAAAATGATTAATGAGATTGGTGTAAAATTTGATTGAGTATTATTAAAAGTTATTCGTTTAGACGTCAATTCAGACGTCAATTCTAAACTGTTTTCTATGTAGTTTTGCAGGCACCATCGGCTGGTATTACGGCAACTTCCCTGTAAATTTGGCGAAGTTTGATTAATTACTGCAAAAGTTATTAATGAGATTGGTGTGAAATTTGATTGAGTATTATTAAAAGTTATTCATTTAGACGTCAATTCAGACGTCAATTCTCAACCGTTTTCCATGTAGTTTTGCAGGCAACATTAGCTGTTATTACGGCAACTTCCCTGTAAATTTTGCGAAGTTTGATTAATTATTGCAAAAGTTATTAATGAGATTGGTGTGAAATTTGATTGAGTATTATTAAAAGTTATTCATTTAGACGTCAATTTAGACGTCAATTCTCAACCGTTTTCGATGTTGTTTTGCAGGCACCATCGGCTGGTACTAAGGCAACTTCCGAGTAAATTTGGCGAAGTTTGATTAATTATTGCAGAAGTTATTAATGAGCTTGGTGTGAAATTTGATTGACTATTATTGAAAGTTATTCATTTAGACGTCAATTCAGACGTCAATTCTCAACCGTTTTCCATGTAGTTTTGCAGGCAACATTGGCTGTTATTACGGCAACTTCCCTGTAAATTTGGCGAAGTTTGATTGATTACTGCAAATGTTATTAATGAGATTGGTGTGAAATTTGATTGAGTATTATTAAAAGTTATTCATTTAGACGTCAATTCAGACGTCAATTCTCGACCGTTTTCGATGTAGTTTTGTAGGCACCATCGGCTGGTATTACGGCAACTTAAGTGTAAATTTGGCGAATTTTGATTAATTATTGCAGAAGTTATTAATGAGCTTGGTGTGAAATTTGATTTAGTTTTTTTAAAAGTTATTCATTTAGACGTCAATTCAGACGTCGATTCTCAACCGTTTTCCATGTAGTTTTGCAGGCAACATTGGCTGATATTACGGCAACTGCCCTGTAAATTTGGCGAACTGTGATTATTTACTGCAAAAGTTATTAATGAGATTGGTGTGAAATTTGATTGAGTATTATTAAAAGTTACTCATTTAGACGTCAATTCAGACGTCAATTCTCAACCGTTTTTCATGCAGTTTTGTAGGCAACATTAACTTTTATTACGGCAACTTCCCTGTAAATTTGGCGAAGTTTGATTAATTACTGCATAAGTTATTAATGAGATTGGTGTAAAATTTGATTGAGTATTATTAAAAGTTATTCATTTAGACGTCAATTCTGACGTCAATTCTTAACTGTTTTACATGTAGTTTCGCAGGCACCATCGGCTGGTATTACGGCAACTTCCCTGTAAATTTGGCGGAGTTTGATTAATTACTGCAAAAGTTATTAATGAGATTGGTGTGAAATTTGATTGAGTATTATTAAAAGTTATTCATTTAGACGTCAATTCAGACGTCAATTCTCAACCGTTTTCGATGTAGTTTTGCAGGCACCATCGGCTGGTACGACGGCAACTTCCGTGTAAATTTGGCGAAGTTTGATTAATTATTGCAGAAGTTAATAATGAGCTTGGTGTGACTATTATTAAAAGTTATTCATTTAGACGTCAATTCAGACGTCAATTCTCAACTGTTTTCCATGTAGTTTTGCAGGCAACATTGGCTGTTATTACGGCGACTTCCCTGTAAATTTGTCGAAGTTTGATTAATTACTGCATAAGTTATTAATGAGATTGGTGTAAAATTTGATTGAGTATTATTAAAAGTTATTCGTTTAAACGTCAATTCAGACGTTGATTCTAAACTGTTTCCCATGTAATTTTGCGGACACCATTGGCAGGTATTACGGCATCTTCCTTGTCAATGTGTCGAAGTTTGATTAATTACTGCAAAAGTTATTAATGAGATTGGTGTGAAACTTGATTGAGTATTATTAAAAGTTATTCATTTAGACGTCAATTCAGACGTCAATTCTCAACTGTTTTCCATGTAGTTTTGCAGGCTCCATCGGCTGGTATTACGGCAACTTCTCTGTAAATTTGGCGAAGTTTGAATAATTACTGCAAAAATGATTAATGAGATTGGTGTAAAATTTGATTGAGTATTATTAAAAGTTATTCGTTTAGACGTCAATTCAGACGTCAATTCTAAACTGTTTCCTATGTAGTTTTGCAGGCACCATCGGCTGGTATTACGGCAACTTCCCTGTAAATTTGGCGAAGTTTGATTAATTACTGCAAAAGTTATTAATGAGATTGGTGTGAAATTTGATTGAGTATTATTAAAAGTTATTCATTTAGACGTCAATTCAGACGTCAATTCTCAACCGTTTTCCATGTAGTTTTGCAGGCAACATTAGCTGTTATTACGGCAACTTCCCTGTAAATTTGGCGAAGTTTGATTAATTACTGCAAAAGTTATTAATGAGATTGGTGTGAAATTTGATTGAGTATTATTAAAAGTTATTCATTTAGACGTCAATTTAGACGTCAATTCTCAACCGTTTTCGATGTTGTTTTGCAGGCACCATCGGCTGGTACTAAGGCAACTTCCGAGTAAATTTGGCGAAGTTTGATTAATTATTGCAGAAGTTATTAATGATCTTAGTGTGAAATTTGATTGACTATTATTGAAAGTTATTCATTTAGACGTCAATTCAGACGTCAATTCTCAACCGTTTTCCATGTAGTTTTGCAGGCAACATTGGCTGGTATTACGGCAACTTCCCTGTAAATTTGGCGAAGTTTGATTAATTACTGCAAAAGTTATTAATGAGATTGGTGTGAAATTTGATTGAGTATTATTAAAAGTTATTCATTTAGACGTCAATTCAGACGTCAATTCTCAACCGTTTTTCATGTAATTTTGTAGGCGCCATCGGCTGGCACTACGACAACTTTCGTGTAAATTTGGCGAAGTTTGATTAATTATTGCAGAAGTTATTAATGAGCTTGGTGTGAAATTTGATTGACTATTATTAAAAGTTATTCATTTAGACGTCAATTCAGACGTCAATTCTCAACCGTTTTCCATGTAGTTTTGCAGGCAACATTGGCTGTTATTACGGCAACTTCCCTGTAAATTTGGCGAAGTTTGATTGATTACTGCAAAAGTTATTAATGAGATTGGTGTGAAATTTGATTGAGTATTATTAAAAGTTATTCATTTAGACGTCAATTCAGACGTCAATTCTCGACCGTTTTCGATGTAGTTTTGTAGGCACCATCGGCTGGTATTACGGCAACTTAAGTGTAAATTTGGCGAATTTTGATTAATTATTGCAGAAGTTATTAATGAGCTTGGTGTGTGAAATTTGATTGAGTATTATTAAAAGTTACTCATTTAGACGTCAATTCAGACGTCAATTCTCAACCGTTTTTCATGCAGTTTTGCAGGCAACATTGGCTTTTATTACGGCAACTTCCCTGTAAATTTGGCGAAGTTTGATTAATTACTGCATAAGTTATTAATGAGATTGGTGTAAAATTTGATTGAGTATTATTAAAAGTTATTCATTTAGACGTCAATTCAGACGTCAATTCTTAACTGTTTTCCATGTAGTTTTGCAGGCACCATCGGCTGGTATTACGGCAACTTCCCTGTAAATTTGGCGAAGTTTGATTAATTACTGCAAAAATTATTAATGAGCTTGGTGTGAAATTTGATTGACTATTATTAAAAGTTATTCATTTGGACGTAATTCAGACGTCAATTCTCAACCGTTTTCCATGTAGTTTTGCAGGCAACATTGGCTGTTATTACGGCGACTTCCCTGTAAATTTGTCGAAGTTTGATAAATTACTGCATAAGTAATTAATGAGATTGGTGTAAAATTTGATCGAGTATTATTAAAAGTTATTCATTTAGACGTCAATTTAGACGTCAATTCTCATCTGTTTTCCATGTAGTTTTGCAGGCACCATCGGCTGGTATTACGGCAACTTCCCTGTAAATTTGACGAAGTTTGATTAATTACTGCAAAAGTTATTAATGAGATTGGTGTAAAATTTGATTGAGTATTATTAAAAGTTATTCATTTAGACGTCAATTCAGACGTCAATTCTCAACCGTTTTCCATGTAGTTTTGCAGGCAACATTGGCTGTTATTACGGCAACTTCCCTGTAAATTTGGCGAAGTTTGATTAATTACTGCAAAAGTTATTTATGAGATTGGTGTGAAATTTGATTGAGTATTATTAAAAGTTATTCATTTAGACGTCAATTTAGACGTCAATTCTCAACCGTTTTCGATGTTGTTTTGCAGGCACCATCGGCTGGTACTAAGGCAACTTCCGAGTAAATATGGCGAAGTTTGATTAATTATTGCAGAAGTTATTAATGAGCTTGGTGTGAAATTTGATTGACTATTATTAAAAGTTATTCATTTAGACGTCAATTCAGACGTCAATTCTCAACCGTTTTCCATGTAGTTTTGCAGGCAACATTGGCTGTTATTACGGCAACTTCCCTGTAAATTTGGCGAAGTTTGATTGATTACTGCAAAAGTTATTAATGAGATTGGTGTGAAATTTGATTGAGTATTATTAAAAAATTATTCATTTAGACGTCAATTCAGACGTCAATTCTCGACCGTTTTCGATGTAGTTTTGTAGGCACCATCGGCTGGTATTACGGCAACTTAAGTGTAAATTTGGCGAATTTTGATTAATTATTGCAGAAGTTATTAATGAGCTTGGTGTGAAATTTGATTTAGTTTTTTTAAAAGTTATTCATTTAGACGTCAATTCAGACGTCGATTCTCAACCGTTTTCCATGTAGTTTTGCAGGCAACATTGGCTGATATTAAGGCAATTTCCCTGTAAATTTGGCGAAGTTTGATTAATTACTGCAAAAGTTAATAATGAGATTGGTGTGAAATTTGATTGAGTATTATCAAAAGTTATTCATTTAGACGTCAATTCAGACGTCAATTCTCAACCGTTTTCCATTTAATTTTGCAGGCACCATCGGCTGGTATTACGGCAACTGCCCTGTAAATTTGGCGAACTGTGATTATTTACTGCAAAAGTTATTAATGAGATTGGTGTGAAATTTGATTGAGTATTATTAAAAGTTACTCATTTAGACGTCAATTCAGACGTCAATTCTCAACCGTTTTTCATGCAGTTTTGTAGGCAACATTAACTTTTATTACGGCAACTTCCCTGTAAATTTGGCGAAGTTTGATTAATTACTGCATAAGTTATTAATGAGATTGGTGTAAAATTTGATTGAGTATTATTAAAAGTTATTCATTTAGACGTCAATTCTGACGTCAATTCTTAACTGTTTTACATGTAGTTTTGCAGGCACCATCGGCTGGTATTACGGCAACTTCCCTGTAAATTTGGCGGAGTTTGATTAATTACTGCAAAAGTTATTAATGAGATTGGTGTGAAATTTGATTGAGTATTATTAAAAGTTATTCATTTAGACGTCAATTCAGACGTCAATTCTCAACCGTTTTCGATGTAGTTTTGCAGGCACCATCGGCTGGTACGACGGCAACTTCCGTGTAAATTTGGCGAAGTTTGATTAATTATTGCAGAAGTTAATAATGAGCTTGGTGTGACTATTATTAAAAGTTATTCATTTAGACGTCAATTCAGACGTCAATTCTCAACTGTTTTCCATGTAGTTTTGCAGGCAACATTGGCTGTTATTACGGCGACTTCCCTGTAAATTTGTCGAAGTTTGATTAATTACTGCATAAGTTATTAATGAGATTGGTGTAAAATTTGATTGAGTATTATTAAAAGTTATTCGTTTAGACGTCAATTCAGACGTTGATTCTAAACTGTTTCCCATGTAATTTTGCGGACACCATGGCAGGTATTACGGCATCTTCCTTGTCAATGTGTCGAAGTTTGATTAATTACTGCAAAAGTTATTAATGAGATTGGTGTGAAACTTGATTGAGTTTTATTAAAAGTTATTCATTTAGACGTCAATTCAGACGTCAATTCTCAACTGTTTTCCATGTAGTTTTGCAGGCTCCATCGGCTGGTATTACGGCAACTTCTCTGTAAATTTGGCGAAGTTTGAATAATTACTGCAAAAATGATTAATGAGATTGGTGTAAAATTTGATTGAGTATTATTAAAAGTTATTCGTTTAGACGTCAATTCAGACGTCAATTCTAAACTGTTTCCTATGTAGTTTTGCAGGCACCATCGGCTGGTATTACGGCAACTTCCCTGTAAATTTGGCGAAGTTTGATTAATTACTGCAAAAGTTATTAATGAGATTGGTGTGAAATTTGATTGAGTATTATTAAAAGTTATTCATTTAGACGTCAATTCAGACGTCAATTCTCAACCGTTTTCCATGTAGTTTTGCAGGCAACATTAGCTGTTATTACGGCAACTTCCCTGTAAATTTGGCGAAGTTTGATTAATTACTGCAAAAGTTATTAATGAGATTGGTGTGAAATTTGATTGAGTATTATTAAAAGTTATTCATTTAGACGTCAATTCAGACGTCAATTCTCGACCGTTTTTCATGTAATTTTGTAGGCGCCATCGGCTGGCACTACGACAACTTTCGTGTAAATTTGGCGAAGTTTGATTAATTATTGCAGAAGTTATTAATGAGCTTGGTGTGAAATTTGATTGACTATTATTAAAAGTTATTCATTTAGACGTCAATTCAGACGTCAATTCTCAACCGTTTTCCTCGATGTAGTTTTGTAGGCACCATCGGCTGGTATTACGGCAACTTAAGTGTAAATTTGGCGAATTTTGATTAATTATTGCAGAAGTTATTAATGAGCTTGGTGTGAAATTTTGATTTAGTTTTTTTAAAAGTTATTCATTTAGACGTCAATTCAGACGTCGATTCTCAACCGTTTTCCATGTAGTTTTGCAGGCAACATTGGCTGATATTAAGGCAATTTCCCTGTAAATTTGGCGAAGTTTGATTAATTACTGCAAAAGTTAATAATGAGATTGGTGTGAAATTTGATTGATAATTATCAAAAGTTATTCATTTAGACGTCAATTCAGACGTCAATTCTCAACCGTTTTTTCACTTAATTTTGCAGGCACCATCGGCTGGTATTACGGCAACTGCCCTGTAAATTTGGCGAACTGTGATTAATTACTGCAAAAGTTATTAATGAGATTGGTGTGAAATTTGATTGAGTATTATTAAAAGTTACTCATTTAGACGTCAATTCAGACGTCAATTCTCAACCGTTTTTCATGCAGTTTTGCAGGCAACATTGGCTTTTATTACGGCAACTTCCCTGTAAATTTGGCGAAGTTTGATAATTACTGCATAAGTTATTAATGAGATTGGTGTAAAATTTGATTGAGTATTATTAAAAGTTATTCATTTAGACGTCAATTCAGACGTCAATTCTTAACTGTTTTCCATGTAGTTTTGCAGGCACCATCGGCTGGTATTACGGCAACTTCCCTGTGAATTTGGCGAAGTTTGATTAATTACTGCAAAAATTATTAATGAGCTTGGTGTGAAATTTGATTGACTATTATTAAAAGTTATTCATTTGGACGTAATTCAGACGTCAATTCTCAACCGTTTTCCATGTAGTTTTGCAGGCAGCATTGGCTGTTATTACGGCGACTTCCCTGTAAATTTGTCGAAGTTTGATTAATTACTGCATAAGTAATTAATGAGATTGGTGTAAAATTTGATCGAGTATTATTAAAAGTTATTCATTTAGACGTCAATTCAGACGTCAATTCTCAACCGTTTTTCATTTAATTTTGCAGGCACCATCGGCTGGTATTACGGCAACTGCCCTGTAAATTTGGCGAACTGTGATTAATTACTGCAAAAGTTATTAATGAGATTGGTGTGAAATTTGATTGAGTATTATTAAAAGTTACTCATTTAGACGTCAATTCAGACGTCAATTCTCAACCGTTTTTCATGCAGTTTTGCAGGCAACATTGGCTTTTATTACGGCAACTTCCCTTTAAATTTGACGAAGTTTGATTAATTACTGCAAAAGTTATTAATGAGATTGGTGTAAAATTTGATTGAGTATTATTAAAAGTTATTCATTTAGACGTCAATTCAGACGTCAATTCTCAACCGTTTTCGATGTAGTTTTGCAGGCACCATCGGCTGGTACGACGGCAACTTCCGTGTAAATTTGGCGAAGTTTGATTAATTATTGCAGAAGTTAATAATGAGCTTGGTGTGACTATTATTAAAAGTTATTCATTTAGACGTCAATTCAGACGTCAATTCTCAACTGTTTTCCATGTAGTTTTGCAGGCAACATTGGCTGTTATTACGGCGACTTCCCTGTAAATTTGTCGAAGTTTGATTAATTACTGCATAAGTTATTAATGAGATTGGTGTAAAATTTGATTGAGTATTATTAAAAGTTTATTCGTTTAGACGTCAATTCAGACGTTGATTCTAACTGTTTCCCATGTAATTTTGCGGACACCATTGGCAGGTATTACGGCATCTTCCTTGTCAATGTGTCGAAGTTTGATTAATTACTGCAAAAGTTATTAATGAGATTGGTGTGAAACTTGATTGAGTTTTATTAAAAGTTATTCATTTAGACGTCAATTCAGACGTCAATTCTCAACTGTTTTCCATGTAGTTTTGCAGGCTCCATCGGCTGGTATTACGGCAACTTCTCTGTAAATTTGGCGAAGTTTGAATAATTACTGCAAAAATGATTAATGAGATTGGTGTAAAATTTGATTGAGTATTATTAAAAGTTATTCGTTTAGACGTCAATTCAGACGTCAATTCTAAACTGTTTCCTATGTAGTTTTGCAGGCACCATCGGCTGGTATTACGGCAACTTCCTGTAAATTTGGCGAAGTTTGATTAATTACTGCAAAAGTTATTAATGAGATTGGTGTGAAATTTGATTGAGTATTATTAAAAGTTATTCATTTAGACGTCAATTCAGACGTCAATTCTCAACCGTTTTCCATGTAGTTTTGCAGGCAACATTAGCTGTTATTACGGCAACTTCCCTGTAAATTTGGCGAAGTTTGATTAATTACTGCAAAAGTTATTAATGAGATTGGTGTGAAATTTGATTGAGTATTATTAAAAGTTATTCATTTAGACGTCAATTCAGACGTCAATTCTCGACCGTTTTTCATGTAATTTTGTAGGCGCCATCGGCTGGCACTACGACAACTTTCGTGTAAATTTGGCGAAGTTTGATTAATTATTGCAGAAGTTATTAATGAGCTTGGTGTGAAATTTGATTGACTATTATTAAAAGTTATTCATTTAGACGTCAATTCAGACGTCAATTCTCAACCGTTTTCCATGTAGTTTTGCAGGCAACATTGGCTGTTATTACGGCAACTTCCCTGTAAATTTGGCGAAGTTTGATTGATTACTGCAAAAGTTATTAATGAGATTGGTGTGAAATTTGATTGAGTATTATTAAAAGTTATTCATTTAGACGTCAATTCAGACGTCAATTCTCGACCGTTTTCGATGTAGTTTTGTAGGCACCATCGGCTGGTATTACGGCAACTTAAGTGTAAATTTGGCGAATTTTGATTAATTATTGCAGAAGTTATTAATGAGCTTGGTGTGAAATTTGATTTAGTTTTTTTAAAAGTTATTCATTTAGACGTCAATTCAGACGTCGATTCTCAACCGTTTTCCATGTAGTTTTGCAGGCAACATTGGCTGATATTAAGGCAATTTCCCTGTAAATTTGGCGAAGTTTGATTAATTACTGCAAAAGTTAATAATGAGATTGGTGTGAAATTTGATTGATTATTATCAAAAGTTATTCATTTAGACGTCAATTCAGACGTCAATTCTCAACTGTTTTTCACTTAATTTTGCAGGCACCATCGGCTGGTATTACGGCAACTGCCCTGTAAATTTGGCGAACTGTGATTAATTACTGCAAAAGTTATTAATGAGATTGGTGTGAAATTTGATTGAGTATTATTAAAAGTTACTCATTTAGACGTCAATTCAGACGTCAATTCTCAACCGTTTTTCATGCAGTTTTGCAGGCAACATTGGCTTTTATTACGGCAACTTCCCTGTAAATTTGGCGAAGTTTGATTAATTACTGCATAAGTTATTAATGAGATTGGTGTAAAATTTGATTGAGTATTATTAAAAGTTATTCATT
>CAXHKU010000337.1:53586-74975 GCA_964017125.1 Flabesymbios commensalis
CTACAAAACTACATCGAAAACGGTTGAGAATTGACGTCTAAATTGACGTCTAAATGAATAACTTTTGATAATACTCAATCAAATTTCACACCAATCTCATTAATAACTTTTGCAGTAATTAATCAAACTTCGCCAAATTTACAGGGAAGTTGCCGTAATAACAGCCGATGTTGCCTACAAAAATACATGGGAAACGGTTTAGAATTGACGTCTGAATTGACGTCTAAATGAATAACTTTTAATAATACTCAATCAAATTTCACACCAATCTCATTAATAACTTTTGCAGTAATTAATCAAACTTCGCCTAATTTACAGGGAAGTTGCCGTAATACCAGCCGATGGTGCCTGCAAAACTACATAGGAAACAGTTCAGAATTGACGTCTGAATTGACGTCTAAATGAATAACTTTTAATCATACTCAATCAAATTTACACCAATCTCATTAATAACTTATGCAGTAATTAATCAAACTTCGCCAAATTTACAGGGAAGTTGCCGTAATAAAAGCTGATGTTGCCTGCAAAACTACATGGAAAACGGTTGAGAATTGACGTCTGGATTGACGTCTAAATCAATAACTTTTAATAATACTCAATCAAATTTCTCACCAATCTTATTAATAACTTTTGTAGTAATTTATCACACTTCGCCAAATTTACAGGGAAGTTGCCGTAATAAAAGCTGATGTTGCCTGCAAAACTACATGGAAAACGGTTGAGAATTCACGTCTGAATTGACGTCTAAATGAATAACTTTTAATAATACTCAATCAAATTTCACACCAATCTCTTTAATAACTTTTGCAGTAATTAATCAAACTTCACCAAATTTACAGGGAAGTTGTCGTAATACCAGCCGATGGTGCCTGCAAGACTACATGGAAAACAATTAAGAATTGACGTCTGAATTGACGTCTAAATGAATTACTTTTAATAATACTCAATCAAATTTTACACCAATCTCATTAATAACTTATGCAGTAATTAACGAAACTTCGCCAAATTTACAGGGAAGTTGCCCTAATACCAGCCGATGGTGCCTGCAAAATTACATGGAAAACGGTTAAGAATTGACGTCTGAATTGACGTCTAAATGAATAACTTTTAATAATAGTTTATCAAATTTCACACCAAACTCCTTAATAATTTTTGCAGTAATTAATTAAACTTCGCCAAATTTACCGGGAAGTTGCCGTAATACCAGCCGATGGTGCCTGCAAAACTACATGGAAAACAGTTAAGAATTGACGTCTGAATTGACGTCTAAATGAATAACTTTTAATAATACTCAATCAAATTTTACACCAATCTCATTAATAACTTATGCAGTAATTAATCAAACTTCGCCAAATTTACAGGGAAGTTGCCGTTATAAAGGCTGATGTTGCCTGCAAAACTACATGGAAAATGGTTGAGAATTGACGTCTGGATTGACGTCTAAATGAATAACTATTAATAATACTCAATCAAATTTCTCACCAATCTTATTAATAACTTTTGTAGTAATTTATCACACTTCGCCAAATTTACAGGGAAGTTGCCGTAATAAAAGCTGATGTTGCCTGCAAAACTACATGGAAAACGGTTGAGAATTCACGTCTGAATTGACGTCTAAATGAATAACTTTTAATAATACTCAATCAAATTTCACACCAATCTCTTTAATAACTTTTGCAGTAATTAATCAAACTTCGCCAAATTTACAGGGAAGTTGTCGTAATACCAGCCGATGGTGCCTGCAAGACTACATGGAAAACAATTAAGAATTGACGTCTGAATTGACGTCTAAATGAATAACTTTTAATAATACTCAATCAAATTTCTCACCAATCTTATTAATAACTTTTGTAGTAATTTATCACACTTCGCCAAATTTACAGGGAAGTTGCCGTAATAAAAGCTGATGTTGCCTGCAAAACTACATGGAAAACGGTTGAGAATTCACGTCTGAATTGACGTCTAAATGAATAACTTTTAATAATACTCAATCAAATTTCACACCAATCTCATTAATAACTTTTGCAGTAATTAATCAAACTTCGCCAAATTTACAGGGAAGTTGCCGTAATAACAGCCGATGTTGCCTACAAAAATACATGGGAAACGGTTTAGAATTGACGTCTGAATTGACGTCTAAATGAATAACTTTTAATAATACTCAATCAAATTTCACACCAATCTCATTAATAACTTTTGCAGTAATTAATCAAACTTCGCCTAATTTACAGGGAAGTTGCCGTAATACCAGCCGATGGTGCCTGCAAAACTACATAGGAAACAGTTCAGAATTGACGTCTGAATTGACGTCTAAATGAATAACTTTTAATCATACTCAATCAAATTTTACACCAATCTCATTAATAACTTATGCAGTAATTAATCAAACTTCGCCAAATTTACAGGGAAGTTGCCGTAATAAAAGCTGATGTTGCCTGCAAAACTACATGGAAAACGGTTGAGAATTGACGTCTGGATTGACGTCTAAATCAATAACTTTTAATAATACTCAATCAAATTTCTCACCAATCTTATTAATAACTTTTGTAGTAATTTATCACACTTCGCCAAATTTACAGGGAAGTTGCCGTAATAAAAGCTGATGTTGCCTGCAAAACTACATGGAAAACGGTTGAGAATTCACGTCTGAATTGACGTCTAAATGAATAACTTTTAATAATACTCAATCAAATTTCACACCAATCTCTTTAATAACTTTTGCAGTTTTTAATCAAACTTCGCCAAATTTACAGGGAAGTTGTCGTAATACCAGCCGATGGTGCCTGCAAGACTACATGGAAAACAATTAAGAATTGACGTCTGAATTGACGTCTAAATGAATAACTTTTAATAATACTCAATCAAATTTTACACCAATCTCATTAATAACTTATGCAGTAATTAATGAAACTTCGCCAAATTTACAGGGAAGTTGCCCTAATACCAGCCGATGGTGCCTGCAAAATTACATGGAAAACGGTTAAGAATTGACGTCTGAATTGACGTCTAAATGAATAACTTTTAATAATAGTTTATCAAATTTCACACCAAGCTCCTTAATAATTTTTGCAGTAATTAATTAAACTTCGCCAAATTTACCGGGAAGTTGCCGTAATACCAGCCGATGGTGCCTGCAAAACTACATGGAAAACAGTTAAGAATTGACGTCTGAATTGACGTCTAAATGAATAACTTTAATAATACTCAATCAAATTTTACACCAATCTCATTAATAACTTATGCAGTAATTAATCAAACTTCGCCAAATTTACAGGGAAGTTGCCGTTATAAAGGCTGATGTTGCCTGCAAAACTACATGGAAAATGGTTGAGAATTGACGTCTGGATTGACGTCTAAATGAATAACTATTAATAATACTCAATCAAATTTCTCACCAATCTCATTAATAACTTTTGCAGTAATTTATCACACTTCGCCAAATTTACAGGGCAGTTGCCGTAATACCAGCCGATGGTGCCTGCAAAATTACATGGAAAACGGTTGAGAATTGACGTCTGAATTGACGTCTAAATGAATAACTTTTAATAATACTCAATCAAATTTCACACCAATCTCATTAATAACTTTTGCAGTAATTAATCAAACTTCGCAAAGTTTACATTAATCAAACTTTGCCAAATTTACAGGGAAGTTGCCGTGATAACAGCCGATGTTGCCTACAAAAATACATGGGAAACGGTTAAGAATTGACGTCTGAGTTGACGTTTAAATGAATAACTTTTAAAAAGACTGAATCAAATTTCACACCAAGCTCATTAATAACTTCTGCAATAATTAATCAAACTTCGCCAAATTTACACTTAAGTTGCCGTAATACCAGCCGATGGTGCCTACAAAACTACATCGAAAACGGTTGAGAATTGACGTCTGAATTGACGTCTAAATGAATAACTTTTGATAATACTCAATCAAATTTCACACCAATCTCATTAATAACTTTTGCAGTAATTAATCAAACTTCGCCAAATTTACAGGGAAGTTGCCGTAATAACAGCCGATGTTGCCTACAAAAATACATGGGAAACGGTTTAGAATTGACGTCTGAATTGACGTCTAAATGAATAACTTTTAATAATACTCAATCAAATTTCACACCAATCTCATTAATAACTTTTGCAGTAATTAATCAAACTTCGCCTAATTTACAGGGAAGTTGCCGTAATACCAGCCGATGGTGCCTGCAAAACTACATAGGAAACAGTTCAGAATTGACGTCTGAATTGACGTCTAAATGAATAACTTTTAATCATACTCAATCAAATTTTACACCAATCTCATTAATAACTTATGCAGTAATTAATCAAACTTCGCCAAATTTACAGGGAAGTTGCCGTAATAAAAGCTGATGTTGCCTGCAAAACTACATGGAAAACGGTTGAGAATTGACGTCTGGATTGACGTCTAAATCAATAACTTTTAATAATACTCAATCAAATTTCTCACCAATCTTATTAATAACTTTTGTAGTAATTTATCACACTTCGCCAAATTTACAGGGAAGTTGCCGTAATAAAAGCTGATGTTGCCTGCAAAACTACATGGAAAACGGTTGAGAATTCACGTCTGAATTGACGTCTAAATGAATAACTTTTAATAATACTCAATCAAATTTCACACCAATCTCTTTAATAACTTTTGCAGTAATTAATCAAACTTCGCCAAATTTACAGGGAAGTTGTCGTAATACCAGCCGATGGTGCCTGCAAGACTACATGGAAAACAATTAAGAATTGACGTCTGAATTGACGTCTAAATGAATTACTTTTAATAATACTCAATCAAATTTTACACCAATCTCATTAATAACTTATGCAGTAATTAACGAAACTTCGCCAAATTTACAGGGAAGTTGCCCTAATACCAGCCGATGGTGCCTGCAAAATTACATGGAAAACGGTTAAGAATTGACGTCTGAATTGACGTCTAAATGAATAACTTTTAATAATAGTTTATCAAATTTCACACCAAACTCCTTAATAATTTTTGCAGTAATTAATTAAACTTCGCCAAATTTACCGGGAAGTTGCCGTAATACCAGCCGATGGTGCCTGCAAAACTACATGGAAAACAGTTAAGAATTGACGTCTGAATTGACGTCTAAATGAATAACTTTTAATAATACTCAATCAAATTTTACACCAATCTCATTAATAACTTATGCAGTAATTAATCAAACTTCGCCAAATTTACAGGGAAGTTGCCGTTATAAAGGCTGATGTTGCCTGCAAAACTACATGGAAAATGGTTGAGAATTGACGTCTGGATTGACGTCTAAATGAATAACTATTAATAATACTCAATCAAATTTCTCACCAATCTTATTAATAACTTTTGTAGTAATTTATCACACTTCGCCAAATTTACAGGGAAGTTGCCGTAATAAAAGCTGATGTTGCCTGCAAAACTACATGGAAAACGGTTGAGAATTCACGTCTGAATTGACGTCTAAATGAATAACTTTTAATAATACTCAATCAAATTTCACACCAATCTCTTTAATAACTTTTGCAGTAATTAATCAAACTTCGCCAAATTTACAGGGAAGTTGTCGTAATACCAGCCGATGGTGCCTGCAAGACTACATGGAAAACAATTAAGAATTGACGTCTGAATTGACGTCTAAATGAATAACTTTTAATAATACTCAATCAAATTTCTCACCAATCTTATTAATAACTTTTGTAGTAATTTATCACACTTCGCCAAATTTACAGGGAAGTTGCCGTAATAAAAGCTGATGTTGCCTGCAAAACTACATGGAAAACGGTTGAGAATTCACGTCTGAATTGACGTCTAAATGAATAACTTTTAATAATACTCAATCAAATTTCACACCAATCTCATTAATAACTTTTGCAGTAATTAATCAAACTTCGCCAAATTTACAGGGAAGTTGCCGTAATAACAGCCGATGTTGCCTACAAAAATACATGGGAAACGGTTTAGAATTGACGTCTGAATTGACGTCTAAATGAATAACTTTTAATAATACTCAATCAAATTTCACACCAATCTCATTAATAACTTTTGCAGTAATTAATCAAACTTCGCCTAATTTACAGGGAAGTTGCCGTAATACCAGCCGATGGTGCCTGCAAAACTACATAGGAAACAGTTCAGAATTGACGTCTGAATTGACGTCTAAATGAATAACTTTTAATCATACTCAATCAAATTTTACACCAATCTCATTAATAACTTATGCAGTAATTAATCAAACTTCGCCAAATTTACAGGGAAGTTGCCGTAATAAAAGCTGATGTTGCCTGCAAAACTACATGGAAAACGGTTGAGAATTGACGTCTGGATTGACGTCTAAATCAATAACTTTTAATAATACTCAATCAAATTTCTCACCAATCTTATTAATAACTTTTGTAGTAATTTATCACACTTCGCCAAATTTACAGGGAAGTTGCCGTAATAAAAGCTGATGTT
Organism: Flabesymbios commensalis; assembly: GCA_964017125.1. Taxonomy (NCBI): domain Eukaryota; kingdom Metazoa; phylum Annelida; class Polychaeta; order Terebellida; family Flabelligeridae; genus Flabesymbios; species Flabesymbios commensalis. The sequence continues at coordinate 60,046 of CAXHKU010000337.1, forward strand.
GCCTGCAAAACTACATGGAAAACGGTTGAGAATTCACGTCTGAATTGACGTCTAAATGAATAACTTTTAATAATACTCAATCAAATTTCACACCAATCTCTTTAATAACTTTTGCAGTTTTTAATCAAACTTCGCCAAATTTACAGGGAAGTTGTCGTAATACCAGCCGATGGTGCCTGCAAGACTACATGGAAAACAATTAAGAATTGACGTCTGAATTGACGTCTAAATGAATAACTTTTAATAATACTCAATCAAATTTTACACCAATCTCATTAATAACTTATGCAGTAATTAATGAAACTTCGCCAAATTTACAGGGAAGTTGCCCTAATACCAGCCGATGGTGCCTGCAAAATTACATGGAAAACGGTTAAGAATTGACGTCTGAATTGACGTCTAAATGAATAACTTTTAATAATAGTTTATCAAATTTCACACCAAGCTCCTTAATAATTTTTGCAGTAATTAATTAAACTTCGCCAAATTTACCGGGAAGTTGCCGTAATACCAGCCGATGGTGCCTGCAAAACTACATGGAAAACAGTTAAGAATTGACGTCTGAATTGACGTCTAAATGAATAACTTTTAATAATACTCAATCAAATTTTACACCAATCTCATTAATAACTTATGCAGTAATTAATCAAACTTCGCCAAATTACAGGGAAGTTGCCGTTATAAAGGCTGATGTTGCCTGCAAAACTACATGGAAAATGGTTGAGAATTGACGTCTGGATTGACGTCTAAATGAATAACTATTAATAATACTCAATCAAATTTCTCACCAATCTCATTAATAACTTTTGCAGTAATTTATCACACTTCGCCAAATTTACAGGGCAGTTGCCGTAATACCAGCCGATGGTGCCTGCAAAACTACATGGAAAACAGTTAAGAATTGACGTCTAAATTGACGTCTAAATGAATAACTTTCAATAATACTCAATCAAATTTCACACCAATCTCATTAATAACTTTTGCAGTAATTAATCAAACTTCGCCAAATTTACAGGGAAGTTGCCGTAATACCAGCCGATGGTGCCTGCAAAACTACATGGAAAACAGTTAAGAATTGACGTCTAAATTGACGTCTAAATGAATAACTTTTAAAAAAACTCAATCAAATTTCACACCAAGCTCATTAATAACTTCTGCAATAATTAATCAAACTTTGCCAAATTTACAGGGAAGTTGTCGTAATACCAGCCGATGGTGTCTGCAAAATTACATGGAAAACAGTTGAGAAGTGACGTCTGAATTGACGTTTAAATGAATAACTTTTAATAATACTCGATCAAATTTCACAACAATCTCTTTAATATTTTTTGCTGTAATAAATCAAACTTCGCAAAGTTTACATTAATCAAACTTTGCCAAATCTACAGGGAAGTTGCCGTAATAACAGCCGATGTTGCCTACAAAACTACATGGGTAACGGTTAAGAATTGACGTCTGAATTGACGTTTAAATGAATAACTTTTAATAAAAACTCAATCAAATTTCACACCAAGCTCATTAATAACTTCTGCAATAATTAATCAAACTTCGCCAAATTTACACTTAAGTTGCCGTAATAACAGCCGATGGTGCCTACAAAACTACATCGAAAACTGTTGAGAATTGACGTCTGAATTGACGTCTAAATGAATAACTTTTAATAATACTCAATCAAATTTCACACCAATCTCATTAATAACTTTTGCAGTAATTAATCAAACTTTGCCAAATTTACAGGGAAGTTGCCGTAATACCTGCCGATGGTGCCTGCAAAACTACGTAGGAAACAGTTCAGAATTGACGTCTGAATTGACGTCTAAATGAATAACTTTTAATCATACTCAATCAAATTTCACACCAATCTCATTAATAACTTTTGCAGTAATTAATCAAACTTCGCCAAATTTACACTTAAGTTGCCGTAATACCAGCCGATGGTGCCTACAAAATTACATGGAAAACGGTTGAGAATTGACGTCTGAATTGACGTCTAAATGAATAACTTTTAATAATACTCAATCAAATTTCACACCAATCTCATTAATAACTTTTGCAGTAATTAATCAAACTTTGCCAAATTTACAGGGAAGTTGCCGTAATAACAGCCAATGTTGCCTGCAAAACTACATGGAAAACGGTTTAGAATTGACGTCTGAATTGACGTCTAAATGAATAACTTTTAATAATAGTTAATCAAATTTCACACCAAGCTCATTAATAATTTTTGCAGTAATTAATCAAACTTCGCCAAATTTACAGGGAAGTTGCCGTAATACCAGCCGATGGTGCCTGCAAAACTGCATGGAAAACAGTTAAGAATTGACGTCTGAATTGACGTCTAAATGAATAACTTTTATTATTACTCAATCAAATTTCACACCAATCTCATTAATAATTTTTGCAGTAATTAATCAAACTTTGCCAAATTTACAGGGAAGTTGCCGTAATACCAGCGATGGTGCCTGGAAAACTACATAGGAAACAGTTCAGAATTGACGTCTGAATTGACGTCTAAATGAATAACTTTTAATCATACTCAATCAAATTTCACACCAATCTCATTAATAACTTTTGCAGTAATTAATCAAGCTTCGCCAAATTTACCCTTAAGCTGCCGTAATACCAGCCGATGGTGCCTACAAAATTACATGGAAAACGGTTGAGAATTGACGTCTGAATTGACGTCTAAATGAATAACTTTTAATAATACTCAATCAAATTTCACACCAATCTCATTAATAACTTTTGCAGTAATTAATCAAACTTTGCCAAATTTACAGGGAAGTTGCCGTAATAACAGCCAATGTTGCCTGCAAAACTACATGGAAAACGGTTTAGAATTGACGTCTGAATTGACGTCTAAATGAATAACTTTTAATAATAGTTAATCAAATTTCACACCAAGCTCATTAATAATTTTTGCAGTAATTAATCAAACTTCGCCAAATTTACAGGGAAGTTGCCGTAATACCAGCCGATGGTGCCTGCAAAACTGCATGGAAAACAGTTAAGAATTGACGTCTGAATTGACGTCTAAATGAATAACTTTTATTATTACTCAATCAAATTTCACACCAATCTCATTAATAATTTTTGCAGTAATTAATCAAACTTTGCCAAATTTACAGGGAAGTTGCCGTAATACCAGCCGATGGTGCCTGCAAAACTACATAGGAAACAGTTCAGAATTGACGTCTGAATTGACGTCTAAATGAATAACTTTTAATCATACTCAATCAAATTTTACACCAATCTCATTAATAACTTATGCAGTAATTAATCAAACTTCGCCAAATTTACAGGGAAGTTGCCGTAATACCAGCCGATGGTGCCTGCAAAATTACATGGAAAACGGTTGAGAATTGACGTCTGAATTGACGTCTAAATGAATAACTTTTAATAAAAGTTAATCAAATTTCACACCAAGCTCCTTAGTAATTTTTGCAGTAATTAATCAAACTTCGCCAAATTTACAGGGAAGTTGCCGTAATACCAGACGATGGTGCCTGCAAAACTACATGGAAAACAGTTAAGAATTGACGTCTGAATTGACGTCTAAATGAATAACTTTTAATAATACCCAATCAAATTTCACACCAATCTCATTAATAACTTATGCAGTAATTAATCAAACTTCGCCAAATTTACAGGGAAGTTGCCGTAATAAAAGCTGATGTTGCCTGCAAAACTACATGGAAAACGGTTGAGAATTGACGTCTGGATTGACGTCTAAATGAATAACTATTAATAATACTCAATCAAATTTCTCACCAATCTCATTAATAACTTTTGCAGTAATTTATCACACTTCGCCAAATTTACAGGGCAGTCGCCGAAATACCAGCCAATGGTGCCTGCAAAATTACATGGGAAACGGGTGAGAATTGACGTCGGAATTGACGTCTAAATGAATAACTTTTAATAATACTCAATCAAATTTCACACCAATCTCTTTAATAACTTTTGCAGTAATTAATCAAACTTCGCCAAATTTACAGGGAAGTTGCCGTAATAACAGCTAATGTTGCCTGCAAAACTACATGGAAAACAGTTAAGAATTGACGTCTAAATTGACGTCTAAATGAATAACTTTTAATAATACTCAATCAAATTTCACACCAAGCTCATTAATAATTTTTGCAGTAATTAATCAAACTTCGCCAAATTTACAGGGAAGTTGCCGTGATACCAGCCGATGGTGCCTGCAAAACTACATGGAAAACATTCAAGAATTGACGTCTGAATTGACGTCTAAATGAATATCTTTTAATAATACTCAATCAAATTTTACACCAATCTCATTAATAACTTATGCAGTAATTAATCAAACTTCGCCAAATTTACAGGGAAGTTGCCGTAATACCAGCCGATGGTGCCTGCAAAATTACATGGAAAACGGTTGAGAATTGACGTCTGAATTGACGTCTAAATGAATAACTTTTAATAATACTCAATCAAATTTCACACCAATCTCATTAATAACTTTTGCAGTAATTAATCAAACTTCGCCAAATATACAGGGAAGTTGCCGTAATACCAGCCGATGGTGCCTGCAAAACTACATGGAAAACATTCAAGAATTGACGTCTGAATTGACGTCTAAATAAATAACTTTTAATAATACTCAATCAAATCTTACACCAATCTCATTAATAACTTATGCAGTAATTAATCAAACTTCGCCAAATTTACAGGGAAGTTGCCGTAATACCAGCCGATGGTGCCTGCAAAATTACATGGAAAACGGTTGAGAATTGACGTCTGAATTGACGTCTAAATGAATAACTTTAAATAATACTCAATCAAATTTCACACCAATCTCATTAATAACTTTTGCAGTAATAAATCAAACTTTGCCAAATTTACAGGGAAGTTGCCGTAATAACAGCCAATGTTGCCTGCAAAACTACATGGCAAACGGTTTAGAATTGACGTCTGAATTGACGTCTAAATGAATAACTTTTAATAATAGTTAATCAAATTTCACACCAAGCTCATTAATAATTTTTGCAGTAATTAATCAAACTTCGCCAAATTTACAGGGAAGTTGCCGTAATACCAGCCGATGGTGCCTGCAAAACTGCATGGAAAACAGTTAAGAATTGACGTCTGAATTGACGTCTAAATGAATAACTTTTAATATTACTCAATCAAATTTCACACCAATCTCATTAATAATTTTTGCAGTAATTAATCAAACTTTGCCAAATTTACAGGGAAGTTGCCGTAATACCAGCCGATGGTGCCTGCAAAACTACATGGAAAACAGTTAATAATTGAAGTCTGAATTGACGTCTAAATGAATAACTTTTAATAATACTTAATCCAATTTTACACCAATCTCATTAATAACTTATGCAGTAATTAATCAAACTTCGCCAAATTTACAGGGAAGTTTCCGTAATACCAGCCGATGGTGCCTGCAAAATTACATGGAAAACGGTTGAGAATTGACGTCTGAATTGACGTCTAAATGAATAACTTTTAATAATACTCAATCAAATTTCACACCAATCTCATTAATAACTTTTGCAGTAATTAATCAAACTTCGCCAAATTTACAGGGAAGTTGCCGTAATACCAGCCGATGGTGCCTGCAAAACTACATGGAAAACATTCAAGAATTGACGTCTGAATTGACGTCTAAATGAATAACTTTTAATAATACTCAATCAAATCTTACACCAATCTCATTAATAACTTATGCAGTAATTAATCAAACTTCGCCAAATTTACAGGGAAGTTGCCGTAATACCAGCCGATGGTGCCTGCAAAATTACATGGAAAACGGTTGAGAATTGACGTCTGAATTGACGTCTAAATGAATAACTTTAAATAATACTCAATCAAATTTCACACCAATCTCATTAATAACTTTTGCAGTAATAAATCAAACTTTGCCAAATTTACAGGGAAGTTGCCGTAATAACAGCCAATGTTGCCTGCAAAACTACATGGCAAACGGTTTAGAATTGACGTCTGAATTGACGTCTAAATGAATAACTTTTAATAATAGTTAATCAAATTTCACACCAAGCTCATTAATAATTTTTGCAGTAATTAATCAAACTTCGCCAAATTTACAGGGAAGTTGCCGTAATACCAGCCGATGGTGCCTGCAAAACTGCATGGAAAACAGTTAAGAATTGACGTCTGAATTGACGTCTAAATGAATAACTTTTAATATTACTCAATCAAATTTCACACCAATCTCATTAATAATTTTTGCAGTAATTAATCAAACTTTGCCAAATTTACAGGGAAGTTGCCGTAATACCAGCCGATGGTGCCTGCAAAACTACATGGAAAACAGTTAATAATTGAAGTCTGAATTGACGTCTAAATGAATAACTTTTAATAATACTTAATCCAATTTTACACCAATCTCATTAATAACTTATGCAGTAATTAATCAAACTTCGCCAAATTTACAGGGAAGTTTCCGTAATACCAGCCGATGGTGCCTGCAAAACTACATGGAAAACAGTTAAGAATTGACGTCTGAATTGACGTCTAAATGAATAACTTTTAATAATAGTTAATCAAATTTCACACGAAACTCATTAATAATTTTTGCAGTAATTAATCAAACTTCGCCAAATTTACAAAGAAGTTGCTGTAATACCAGCCGATGGTGCCTGCAAAACTACATGGAAAACAGTTAAGAATTGACGTCTGAATTGACGTCTAAATGAATAACTTTTAATAATACTCAATCAAATTTTACACCAATCTCATTAATAACTTATGCAGTAATTAATCAAACTTTGCCAAATTTACAGGGAAGTTGCCGTAATAAAAGCTGATGTTGCCTGCAAAACTACATGGAAAACGGTTGAGAATTGACGTCTGGATTGACGTCTAAATGAATAACTTTTAATAATACTCAATCAAATTTCTCACCAATCTCATTAATAACTTCTGCAGTAATTTATCACACTTCGCCAAATTTACAGGGCAGTTGCCGAAATACCAGCCAATGGTGCCTGCAAAATTACATGGAAAACGGTTGAGAATTGACGTCTGAATTGACGTCTAAATGAATAACTTTTAATAATAGTCAATTAAATTTCACACCAAGCTCATTAATAATTTTTGCAGTAATTAATCAAACTTCGCCAAATTTACAGGGAAGTTGCCGTAATACCATCCGATGGCGCCTGCAAAACTACATGGAAAACAATTAAGAATTGACGTCTGAATTGACGTCTAAATGAATAACTTTAAATAATAGTTAATCAAATTTCACACCAAGCTCATTAATAATTTTTGCAGTAATTAATCAAACTTCGCCAAATTTACAGGGAAGTTGCCGTAATACCAGCCGATGGTGCCTGCAAAACTACGTGGAAAACAGTTAAGAATTGACGTCTGAATTGACGGCTAAATGAATAACTTTTAATAATACTTAATCAAATTTTACACCAATCTCAATAATAACTTATGCAGTAATTAATCAAACTTCGCCAAAATCACAGGGAAGTTGCCGTAATAAAAGCTGATGTTGCCTGCAAAACTACATGGAAAACGGTTGAGAATTGACGTCTGGATTGACGTCTAAATGAATAACTTTTAATAATACTCAATCAAATTTCACACCAATCTCATTAATAACTTTTGCAGTAATTAATCAAACTCCGCCAAATTTACAGGGAATTTGCCGTAATAACAGGCAATGCTGCCTGCAAAACTACATGGGAAACGGTTTAGAATTGACGTCTGAATTGACGTCTAAATGAATAACTTTAATAATAGTTAATCAAATTTCACACGAAAGTCATTAATATATTTTGCAGTAATTAATCAAACTTCGCCAAATTTACAGGGCAGTTGCTGTAATACCAGCCGATGGTGCCTGCAAAACTACATGGAAAACAGTTATGAATTGACGTCTGAATTGACGTCTAAATGAATAACTTTTAATAATACTCAATCAAATTTTACACCAATCTCATTAATAACTTATGCAGTAATTAATCAAACTTCGCCAAATTTACAGGGAAGTTGCCGTAATAAAAGCTGATGTTGCCTGCAAAACTACATGGAAAACGTCTGAGAATTGACGTCTAGATTGACGTCTAAATGAATAACTTTTAATAATACTCAATCAAATTTCTCACCAATCTCATTAATAACTTCTGCAGTAATTTATCACACTTCGCCGATTTTACAGGGCAGTTGCCGTAATAACAGCCAATGTTGCCTGCAAAACTACATGGAAAACGGTTTAGAATTGACGTCTGAATTGACGTCTAAATGAATAACTTTTAATAATAGTTAATCAAATTTCACACCAATCTCATTAATAACTTTTGCAGTAATTAATCAAACTTTGCCAAATTTACAGGGAAGCTGCCGTAATAACAGCCAATGTTGCCTGCAAAACTACATGGAAAACGGTTTAGAATTGACGTCTGAATTGACGTCTAAATGAATAACTTTTAATAATAGTTAATCAAATTTCACACCAAGCTCATTAATAATTTTTGCAGTTATTAATCAAACTTCGCCAAATTTACAGGGAAGTTGCCGTAATACCAGCCGATGGTGCCTGCAAAACTACATGGAAAACAGTTAAGAATTGAAGTCTGAATTGACGTCTAAATGAATAACTTTTAATAATACTTAATCAAATTTTACACCAATCTCATTAATAACTTATGCAGCAATTAATCAAACTTCGCCAAATTTACAGGGAAGTTGCCGTAATACCAGCCGATGATGCCTGCAAAATTACATGGAAAACGGTTGAGAATTGACGTCTGAATTGACGTCTAAATGAATAACTTTTAATAATACTCAATCAAATTTCACACCAATCTCATTAATAACTTTTGCAGTAATTAATCAAACTTTGCCAAATTTACAGGGAAGTTGCCGTAATAACAGCCAATGTTGCCTGCAAAACTACATAGAAAACGGTTTAGAATTGACGTCTGAATTGACGTCTAAATGAATAACTTTTAATAATAGTTAATCAAATTTCACACCAAGCTCATTAATAATTTTTGCAGTAATTAATCAAACTTCGCCAAATTTACAGGGAAGTTGCCGTAATACCAGCCGATGGTGCCTGCAAAATTACATGGAAAACAGTTAAGAATTGACGTCTGAATTGACGTCTAAATGAATAACTTTTAATAATACTTAATCAAATTTTACACCAATCTCATGTTTAACTTATGCAGTAATTAATCAAACTTCGCCAAATTTACAGGGAAGTTGCCGTAATAAAAGCTGATGTTGCCTGCAAAACTACATGGAAAACGGTTAAGAATTGACGTCTGGATTGACGTCTAAATGAATAACTTTTAATAATACTCAATCAAATTTCTCACCAATCTCAATAATAACTTTTGCAGTAATTTATCACACTTCGCCAAATTTACAGGGCAGTTGCCGAAATAACAGCCAATGGTGCCTGCAAAATTACATAGAAAACGGTTGAGAATTGACGTCTGAATTGACGTCTAAATAAATAACTTTAAATAATAGTCAATCAAATTTTACACCAATCTCATTAATAACTTTTGCTGTTATTAATCAAACTTCGCCAAATTTACAGGGAAGTTGCCGTAATAACAGCCCATGTGTCCTGCAAAACTACATGGAAAACGGTTTAGAATTGACGTCTGAATTGACGTCTAAATGAATAACTTTTAATAACAGTTAATCAAATTTCACACCAAGCTCCTTAATAATTTTTGCAGTAATTAATCAAACTTCGCCAAATTTACAGGGAAGTTGCCGTAATACCAGCTGATGGTGCCTGCAAAACTACATGGAAAACAGTTAAGAATTGAAGTCTGAATTGACGTCTAAATGAATAGCTTTTAATAATACTTAATCAAATTTTACACCAATCTCATTAATAACTTATGCAGTAATTAATCAAACTTCGCCGACTTTACAGGGAAGTTGCCGTAATAAAAGCTGATGTTGCCTGCAAAATTACATGGAAAACGGTTGAGAATTGACGTCTGAATTGACGTCTAAATGAATAACTTTCAATAATACTCAATCAAATTTCACACCAATCTCTTTAATAACTTTTGCAGTAATTAATCAAACTTCGCCAAATTTGCAGGGAAGTTGCCGTAATACCAGCCGATGGTGCCTGCAAAATTACATGGAAAACGGTTGAGAATTGGCGTCTAAATTGACGTCTAAATCAATAACTTTTAATAATACTCAATCAAATTTCACACCAATCTCATTAATAACTTTTGCTGTTATTAATCAAACTTCGCCAAATTTATAGGGAAGTTGCCGTAATAACAGCCAATGTTGCCTGCAAAACTACATGGAAAACGGTTTAGAATTGACGTCTGAATTGACGTCTAAATGAATAACTTTTAATAACAGTTAATCAAATTTCACACCAAGCTCCTTAATAATTTTTGCAGTAATTAATCAAACTTTGCCAAATTTACAGGGAAGTTGCCGTAATAACAGCCGATGTTGCCTGCAAAACTACATGGAAAACGGTTGAGAATTGACGTCTGAATTGACGTCTAAATGAGTAACTTTTAATAATACTAAATCAAATTTCACACCAATCTGATTAATAACTTATGCAGTAATTAATCAAACTTCGCCAAATTTACAGGGAAGTTGCCGTAATAAAAGCTGATGTTGCCTGCAAAACTACATGGAAAACGGTTGAGAATTGACGTCTGAGTTGACGTTTAAATGAGTAACTTTTAATAATACTCAATCAAATTTCACACCAATCTCATTAATACCTTTTGCAGTAATTAATCACACTTCGCCAAATTTACAGGGCAGTTGCCGTAATACCAGCCGATGGTGCCTGAAAAATTACATGGAAAACGGTTGAGAATTGACGTCTGAATTGACGTCTAAATGAATAACTTTTAATGATACTCGATCAAATTTCACACCAATCTCTTTAATAACTTTTGCAGTAATTAATCAAACTTCGCCAAATTTACAGGGAAGTTGCCGTAATAACAGCCAATGTTGCCTGCAAAACTACATGGAAAACGGTTGAGAATTGACGTCTCAATTGACGTCTAAATGAATAACTTTTAAAAATAGTCAATCAAATTTCACACCAAGCTCATTAATAATTTTTGCAGTAATTAAGCAAACTTCGCCAAATTTACAGGGAAGTTGCCGTAATACCAGCCGATGGTGCCTGCAAAACTACAGGGAAAACAGTTAAGAATCGACGTCTGAATTGACGTCTAAATGAATAACTTTTAATAATACTCAATCAAATTTCACACCAAGCTCATTAATAATTTTTGCAGTAATTAATCAAACTTCGCCAAATTTACAGGGAAGTTGCCGTAATACCAGCCGATGGTGCCTGCAAAACTACATGGAAAACAGTTAAGAATTGACGTCTGAATTGACGTCTAAATGAAAAACTTTTAATAATACTCAATCAAATTTTACACCAATCTCATTAATAACTTATGCAGTAATTAATCAAACTTCGCCAAATTTACAGGGAAGTTGCCGTAATAAAAGGTGATGTTGCCTGCAAAACTACATGGGAAACGGATGAGAATTGACGTCTGAATTGACGTCTAAATGAATAACTTTTAATAATACTCCATCAAATTTCACACCAAGCTCATTAATAATTTTTGCAGTAATTAATCAAACTTCGCCAAATTTACAGGGAAGTTGCCGTAATACCAGCCGATGGTGCCTGCAAAAATACATGGAAAACAGTTAAGAATTGACGTCTGAATTGACGTCTAAATGAATAACTTTTAATAATACTCAATCAAATTTCACACCAATCTTATTAATAACTTTTGCATTAATTAATCACACTTCGCCAGATTTACAGGGAAGTTGCCGTAATAACAGCCGATTTTGCCTGCAAAACTACATGGAAAACGGTTGAGAATTGACGTCTGAATTGACGTCTAAATGAATAACTTTTAATAATACTCAATCAATTTTCACACCAATCTCATTAATAACTTTTGCAGTACTTAATCAAACTTCGCCAAATTTACAGGGAAGTTGCCGTAATAGCAGCCAATGTTGCCTGCAAAACTACATGGAAAACGGTTGAGAATTGACGTCTGAATTGACCTCTAAATGAATAACTTTTAATAATAGTCAATCAAATTTCACACCAAGCTCATTAATAATTTTTGCAGTAATTAATCAAACTTCGCCAAATTTACAGGGAAGTTGCCGTAATACCAGCCGATGGTGCCTGCAAAACTACATGGAAAACAGTTAAGAATTGACGTCTGAATTGACGTCTAAATGAATAACTTTTAATAATACTCAATCAAATTTTACACCAATCTCATTAATAACTTATGCAGTAATTAATCAAACTTCGCCAAATTTACAGGGAAGTTGACGTAATAAAAGGTGATGGCGCCTACAAAATTACATGGAAAAGGGTTGAGAATTGACGTCTGAATTGACGTCTAAATGAATAACTTTTAATAATACTCAATCAAATTTCACACCAATCTCATTAATAACTTTTGCAGTAATAAATAAAACTCCGCCAAATTTACAGGGAAGTTGCCGTAATAACAGCCGATGTTGCCTGCAAAACTACATGGAAAACGATTTAGAATCGACGTCTGAATTGACGTCTAAATGAATAACTTTTAATAATAGTCAATCAAATTTCACACCAAGCTCATTAATAACTTCTGCAATAATTAATCAAACTTCGCCAAATTCACACGGAAGTTGCCGTAATACCAGCCGATGGTGCCTGCTAAACTACGTCGAAAACGGTTGAGAATTGACGTCTGAATTAATGTCTAAATGAATAACTTTTAATAATACTCAATCAAATTTCACACCGATCTCATTAATAACTTTTGCAGTAATTAATCAAACTTCGCTTAATTTACAGGGAAGTTGCCGTAATAACAGCCAATGTTGCCTGCAAAACTACATGGAAAACGGTTTAGAATTGACGTCTGAATTGACGTCTAAATGAATAACTTTTAATAATACTCAATCAAATTTCACACCAATCTCATTAATACCTTTTGCAGTAATTAATCACACTTCGCCAAATTTACAGGGCAGTTGCCGTAATACCAGCCGATGGTGCCTGCACAATTACATGGAAAACGGTTGAGAATTGACGTCTGAATTGACGTCTAAATGAATAACTTTTAATAATACTCAATCAATTTTCACACCAATCTCATTAATAACTTATGCAGTAATTAATCAAACTTCGCCAAATTTACAGGGAAGTTGCCGTAATAGCAGCCAATGTTGCCTGCAAAACTACATGGAAAACGGTTGAGAATTGACGTCTGATTTGACCTCTAAATGAATAACTTTTAATAATAGTCAATCAAATTTCACACCAAGCTCATTAATAATTTTTGCAGTAATTAATCAAACTTCGCCAAATTTACAGGGAAGTTGCCGTAATACCAGCCGATGGTGCCTGCAAAACTACATGGAAAACAGTTAAGAATTGACGTCTGAATTGACGTCTAAATGAATAACTTTTAATAATACTCAATCAAATTTTACACCAATCTCATTAATAACTTATGCAGTAATTAATCAAACTTCGCCAAATTTGCACGGAAGTTGCCGTAATAAAAGGCGATGGCGCCTACAAAATTACATGGAAAAGGGTTGAGAATTGACGTCTGAATTGACGTCTAAATGAATAACTTTTAATAATACTCAATCAAATTTCACACCAATCTCATTAATAACTTTTGCAGTAATAAATAAAACTCCGCCAAATTTACAGGGAAGTTGCCGTAATAACAGCCGATGTTGCCTGCAAAACTACATGGAAAACGATTTAGAATCGACGTCTAAATTGACGTCTAAATGAATAACTTTTAATAATAGTCAATCAAATTTCACACCAAGCTCATTAATAACTTCTGCAATAATTAATCAAACTTCGCCAAATTCACACGGAAGTTGCCGTAATACCAGCCGATGGTGCCTGCTAAACTACGTCGAAAACGGTTGAGAATTGACGTCTGAATTGATGTCTAAATGAATAACTTTTAATAATACTCAATCAAATTTCACACCGATCTCATTAATAACTTTTGCAGTAATTAATCAAACTTCGCTAAATTTACAGGGAAGTTGCCGTAATAACAGCCAATGTTGCCTGCAAAACTACATGGAAAACGGTTTAGAATTGACGTCTGAATTGACGTCTAAATGAATAACTTTTAATAATAGTTAATCAAATTTCACACCAAGCTCATTAATAATTTTTGCAGTAATTAATCAAACTTCGCCAAATTTACAGGGAAGTTGCCGTAATACCAGCCGATGGTGCCTGCAAAACTACATGGAAAACAGTTAAGAATTGAAGTCTGAATTGACGTCTAAATGAATAACTTTTAATAATACTTAATCAAATTTTACACCAATCTCATTAATAACTTATGCAGTAATTAATCAAACTTCGCCAAATTTACAGGGAAGTTGCCGTAATAAAAGCTGATGTTGCCTGCAAAATTACATGGAAAACGGTTGAGAATTGACGTCTGAATTGACGTCTAAATGAATAACTTTTAATAATACTCAATCAAATTTCACACCAATCTCATTAATAACTTTTGCAGTAATTAATCAAACTTCGCCAAATTTACAGGGAAGTTGTCGTAATAACAGCCAATGTTGCCTGCAAAACTAAATGGAAAACGGTTCAGAATTGACGTCTGAATTGACGTCTAAATTAATAACTTTTAATAATAGTCAATCAAATTTCACACCAAGCTCATTAATAATTTTTGCAGTAATTAATCAAACTTCGCCAAATTTACAGGGAAGTTGCCGTACTAAAAGCTGATGTTGCCTGCACAACTACATGGAAAACGGTTGAGAATTGACGTCTGAGTTGACGTCTAAATGAGTAACTTTTAATAATACTCAATCAAATTTCACACCAATCGCATTAATACCTTTTGCAG